>JACXVL010000884.1:0-14011 GCA_014898675.1 Athelia sp. TMB | reverse complement strand
CTATCTCCACATTCTCTTCCATGCCAGGGTCATCTTCCTGCGGCGGCTCCGATGATTCCCCATGACGAAATCGCTTCAACGCATCGCGCCAAAGAACTCCTCGATGCGAGCATTCCTCGTCGCGAGTATATACATGGCCCACCCCCAAGCCCCAATGGAATCTCATGCAAAGATCGCGGTCGGCGAATCTTATAATGTAGGTTAACGGCCAAGTACATATCGAGAGGGCGACGATACTTACCTCATAGCATAGAAACTCTTGTAATCTTGGTCGTCCTGCGCACATCGTGAAATCCCTTTACCATCTGAATAACGTTTGCCTGCAGCAAAAGCAGGCACGATCAGGTGTACATGTAAGGATTAACTGAAAATCCCAGTAACTTACTGGTTTTGAGTTTCTAATAATGCCCCCAACTTGGCAGTAAGCTACTGTGCGGTTATTACCGCCCATTTCTCAAAACGCCCCCGGGGCATATCCCTGGGCCTGCTAGCAGCCCGCGGGTTTACCAGCTGGCCGGCTGCCCCCTATATCCGGCTTGCGCACACGCTCGGGTTTTACCGGCAGGCCGGCTGTCCCTTATATCCGGCTTGGGCCACGCGGCCAGCAGCTTTCGGGTCAATAATCCCTCCCATTTTGGTTCTTCCCCCCACAAATAGCTTTTCCACCCGCAAATAGCTCCTATCCACCGCAAATAGCGCTTCCCCGGGTCAATTCCCTATCCCTGGCCAAATTTTCTAGGGATTTGTCCTATTTTGGATGCATATTGAAATTTATGCACCGCATCTGCTGTAGCTATTGCTTTACTCATGTCAAGCAGTAGAGTAGTGATAACATAGGTCAATGAATATCTGCTCCAGCATGTCAGGTGTGCATACTGTGGTACTTGATGCTTTATTTAGGACATCCGACAAGCCACCAATTGCAAATGAATAGAAGCCCGAGTCCTTCCGGATATTTCCGATCACCATAACCAAAGCACAAGGTAAATTCAAGTCCCACAGATTTTTTAGAATCACATTATATTGTTGCAGATGTAAAGTAACTGAGCAAGAATGAGATAGTAAGAGTTCATGGAATGAGGTATATAGTGGAAGGATGCTAGAACTAAATGACAGCATGTATATTGATGAAGGTCAAGCGCGCCGACAGTTGAATAGGGAAGTCACCAGCAAATCTAAACAAACCCTCAGTCATTTTCGCGAGGACCTGAGGCGACGAGAATTATTGCGACCGGTAGCTTCTTCAGCCCTATTGAGCATACTGTTTAGTCTTTGCCTCAATACATAAGGGCGTACTTACTTCCGTTTGGCTCCAGATTGGCGAGGTAGAGTTTCCACCCCTTGCACTGCGACAAGGTCTCCGCGCTCAACAATGCGGTCACACACCCATGCGACGTCAGCGACTGCATCTTGCCAGCGCTCCGTAGCGCCGCCGTCAAATTGAGCCCACCAGTACAGTCCAAGCACGACCAGGAAAAGTCCCGATTTTCCTGGGACTGCGAGGCCCCTCAGGGCGGATCCGTCCTCGCGAAGCAAACATACATCTTGAACTGCATCTCCCGTGCATCTGCGCACACGCTCGGCCGGCTGTATGGACACCCACCAGTGCCGCAGCCGCTCCCCGAAACCTGCATTGATTTTGCTGTAGTCTGGTCGGCGAGCGCGCTGCATCCAGTCTCCATATTCAGCTGGGCGACCGGTGGTGAGAAGGCGGCGATCTTTTAGCGTCCACCCGGCTGCGCGCTCGAGCTTGAGGAAGCTCACAACACACGCTCTAAAGTTGGCGCCGAGCTTATCCGCCACATCAAAGAGTGGGGCGTATTGAGCTCGCGATGCAGCGGGGCAGTCGCCGAACTCATCAGAGACGGCGATTGGGGAGGTAGATTGCGGGGAGAGTGCGCGCAGCGGCATGGGGACTGAAATGGGTGACGGGTATGCGCCGCGAGGGTCAGAGGGAGGTAGGCCGGCGTATGGCGAAGTTGACGCGCTGCTTCCCGAGTTGCCTGCGTCGTGATCCGATGGGGCATCCCCCAGACCCAGAATGCCGAGTGCTCCAACACCCGCGACTGCCGAGTTGAGGGGCGGGGGGTCTTGGTCCATGTTTGGCAAGCAGTCCCCTGTGGGAAGCAGACTGGGAGTGCCGCTGGGAGACGGGAGGCCAAAGGCGGGCGTAGAGGGATCGAGGTCCAGATCCAAATCGGCGGGAGGTGTTGCGTGGAGGGATCCGCGGGTATGCGGCGTCGCGGCGCCGCTCGCGCTCGACGCCAAAGACGAGCCCTCCTCCATAAGAGCTTTGAAAGCGTCCCAGCCGCTCTCTCGTGGGGGGCTGTCGTGACGCATATCGCGCCCTTGATCTTCTTGGCGGTCTCCGTCCTCGCGCAGGTGCCGAGTGAGCAGAGTTAAGTTCTCAGGGTCGCCGAAAAAGTCCGTATGGGCAGATTCAAAGCCCGCACTTGGGTCAAAGTGGTCATACGAGCCGACGTCGGCGCCGTCAAGGTCTGAGGCGTTCGCACCCGCGCCGGGAGTTGCGCCGCTCGGGGAGTCGCGGTTGCGGTCGGACGGAGGAAGATCGGCGAGTTGTACCGCATCAGTTGGAGGGGGCGGCGTCGCGTCTGTTGGAGTTGAAGGGGGCGGCGCGGCGTTTGGGGTCGCAGAGAGTGCATTGAGAGAAGATGGAGGGGAAGTGGTGGAGCCTGCTTGCGACGCTGCACCCTCATCGATATCGTACAATGAAAAGCCTTCCGGCCCAGTGCTCAGAGCCGTCGCATCTTTCACATGCACGTCCAGATCGGGGCCATCATATCCAAGAGAGCGTTGTGTGCACTGCTGAGCAGCTGTAAGGGCGGAAGTTAGTTTGCATTGCGCGCTGGGAAAGACAAATCACACTCACTGTAGCACCGATGTGCAAAGGCCACCATATTCTCCTGCACCTCTCTAAACTGCTCCGGACATGCTTGCGGCCATTTCTTGGGGTCAAGGCCCAACGTGACTCCAGAGTGAACGCTGTAGGGTGTTGTTGAGCAAGGGAGAAAAGTAGCCAATAGACAAGCGCTTACCTTCTCATCTCTATGCGACCACCGCGAGCACCAATCGGCCCGCACAATAGAATTGATACGTTCATTCCGTATTGTTTTGCGAGCGCATCGGAAAGGTTGTTGAGTGTTGCTCCAGCGGTCGAAAGACGGCTAGAATGAGATGAGAGTAAGTAAGAGAGAAAACGGCGGACTCAGTATGACGCACAAGTGATAAGCCTCTGCCGACTCTGGGTTTTCCTTTGTAACCCTCTCAATGTGCTTGTCAAATACTCTGCGTTTTACTTCATGCTCTTGCTCCAGCTGCGCCTTCAGATTGTCACGGAATGCTTGCGTCTCGTTCTCCCAAAACCTCTTGGTGACCTTGTTCTGGAAGTCAATAAATTTTGTCTTCTCCACATATTCAGGGTCGCTGATCTTGAGCTTCGCCCACTCGTCGAGCGCCACAGGCCTAATGCGCGTCGGCCAGTACGCATTTGAGTAGTAATGCAGCAACTGCGCCTTACGCGGAGGCTTCGGCGCTGTGTCTGCTACTTTCTCCAAGATCTCTACTATTTCCTTGGCAGCGTCCACCGTCGACACCGTCTTGTTGGCCCTGTAGTAAATGCCGCGTATCTTCTATTAACCATCCGTCAGTTTCTTCATTTGTCACCGAATTAGCTGAACATACCCACATTTCGCATTTTTGCGAAATATTCAGCGCGCCTGGCAGCCTCGGCGTCGTCCACCGCTTCGTCCGGCTCCAACAAACTGTCCCAGGAGGGGTCGGGCGTATCCTCCGCAAGGTCTGTGTCTGGGTCAAAATACCAGCCGTATTTCTTGATGAAAAGCTTCGTGACGTTGGTGTAGAACGCGCCAGCAGCGTCGCCGCCCCGCTCCGTTGCTGATATCCACGCCTGGTTGTGGGACGTGAGAAACTTTTTCTTCGTTCCGGATGCCCAGGACTTTGGTCCACGCTTAGCGTTAGGGTCTTCATTTTTTCTGCGGGTCATGGACAGTGGGTGGTACTGGTGCGAGCAGCAAGACGGAATAAAATTTGGTTGGTTTGGGGTGCCACCCGCTACTTTTTGGATTGTGGCAATGAAGCTAAATTCTTATGGTGAAACGCGTGATATATTGCAAAGCCAAGATCCCGCCCTTCCGGTCTGATCCTCCACACCACTGGAACACATTTGCCCGCACCACAGAAACTACACTGCAAGAAGCCATGGACGCCTACATCGCCTCCAACAGCCCCGATCTAGCGACCCTTCTGTCTCGCACAAGCCTCAGTGACCGCGATAGTACTGCGGGCGCAGAGCCATTATCATCACCGGCTGCATATTACCAGCATATTCACCGAAAGTCGGCTAGCAACGGTTCCTCGCGATCGCGGCCCCCAGCATCATCCTCCAATATTCCAGAAGCTCGCCGAACACCGGCTAGCAACAGGGCTTCGCGATCGCAACCCCAAGACTCCCCTGGAAATAGCTCTGACTATAGCGATTCGTCCTTTGACCGGAGCATCGCCAACCTCACGGTCGAGGAGTGGGCGGTTCTGAATGGCGAGAAGATTGTGGAGATTTTGACAGATAGTAGCGGTGAGCCTCACCAAATGTGTTGGGCTGAGATCCCCACTGACGGCCTTCCCCAGACGATGAGCCAGATGAACTGACCTCGCGCAGCCCATCGCCCACACTTCTCGCGGTGGAGTTTTCGCGGAACGCCGACACCGGCTGCAGGAAGCTCGTCATATTCCGACAAGACGGTGAGGAAAATCCATCGCCGGAGCCGAGCCGAGCCTTCACTAACGGCCAATCCATAGGTCTTTCAGAGCCAATCGTTCGCACCCAAATAGACGGTGAACCGTTCTCACAAAATGTCAAGGGCGTCGCCCCGACGCCGGCGCGTACCAACCTCGTCAAGGGCGCCGCTCAAGGTAATACAAGTTCCAGCGTGCGCCCTGGCACATCCAATTCAAGCGCGCGCCCTGGCACCTCGTTGTCAAGCACGCGCCCCGGCACATTCAGTTCCAGGTCACGCTCGAGTCGGCCAACACCCTTCACCATCAGCTCCGAATCCAGCCTCAGTACTTCCGGCGGCTCCCCATCATCTCCTGCTCCAACATCCCCCTCCGCTTCGCGCAATTCTGCTTCAAGCGCAATTACTTCCAGAGGGCCGTCGCCACCCGCCCCTGAAGCACCGCCGCCCGCTCCTCAAGGACCAGTGCCCGCCGCGCTGGCAAATCGGCCCATCTATCGGATATCTACTCCGCGCGCTGCCAACGATCTAGAAGGATGGTATGTACTGCTCATTCATTCGCTCCGCCGCATTCATATCGCTCCGCAGGGATAATGCGGGCCCGCCTTTCTTAACCAACCCGCAGGCACATTGTGTTAGACTCACACCTCGCCCTCGGCATCGCCACAGGGCATACGTAGCGTATACTCTTCTGAGAGCTCGAATAACTGGAGTATTTACCTGCCCGTGGTGAGTAAGGCTGAAATCGTACTGCGGCGGTCAATTATTGACACAGATTGCGCAAGGGATGACCTCAAACCTTTTGTGGACCGGGTCTCCTGCCCCAACGTCAAAGGCTACGACACCGTTGCCGAGGCCCAAGCCGCATACATGATAGGCTACAGTCTCGGGCTCGTGAAAGCCGTTGACGACGCAGTCAATGCAGGGCGCCCCGAACCGGTATCCCTCGTCGTCAGGAACCCCACGCATGAACAGATTTATGACGCGCTAGAGAGATCAGCACCCAACTTTTTGGGCCGAGAGTGGTCGGTAGTCTTCCGAGGAGTACGTCCCGGAATTTACCCTTCCTGGTAAGCACCTAAACTCCCCCATGCAGCGATGCTAAAGCCCACCTTCGTAGGAATTTTGTGTCAGGAATTGTCTCTGGCATCAGCACCGCGGTCTATGAGAAGTTTTCTACACGGGAGGAGGCGGAGGCACGCTGGGAAGAGGCCCTTCGCGCGGGGACGGTGGAGACTTTGCTCCCCGGAGTGTCATATGTCAGACAGGACTAGGGGCACGAGCGCGGAGCCCATTTATTGTGTAAAATCGTGTATTTGTTACAGAATCTCAATCTTATATGCTGCGTCCGTGAACAGCGCTCATACTCTATTGAATGGAATGAGAATTGTGTCTGTGGACTTCATGCGCGAACTGTCCAAAAAGGAGTTGCGGCTGCTCAAAATGGCAATGTGGCGCATGTTGGAGCTGTGCCTTCGCCGCCACACTGGCCTGGTAATTGGCTTTACACGTAGCGTCAGCATGCATATACCACGTGCATAATACTAAGTACTTTATGAAGACTCTTTTGAGTCAATTCTCCCTGTTTAAAATGTGATGTGCCGTCCCGCCTGCTGTGTGACATATATTAAGTCCTAAACTACCTATGGTTGGTGCAATCACTATTGCAAAATTGAGGCAATGACTGAGAACCAGTCTGGTGCATGCTATTGCGAAGTAGGACCGCTATGAAAGCTCTCCTGAGCTTCGAATAAAGTGTCCCGCACCTACTAGTATCTCACAAACAATACTGATCATCTAACAACTTCCAATACCTGTCGGCCATAGTTCTTAATGATAGAGCGCTTTGGTGAGCTTCCAGAGGCTCATTACATCATTCGGTTACTCCTAAAATAAAATCTAGATCACATTATCTGCGAGACGAGCGAATGTGGTAGCGTCCGGTGTAAGCATCAATGTGACTGAGTTATAGCACGGCGCATAGCAAAGAGGTCACAAATGGCGCAAATAAATACCTATTTATGCTTCCATGTTGCATATGAGTGCGAATCAGCAAGTGATTTGAGGTTTGAAGAGGTTGTGGTCGAGGAGTAACGAAAACAAGCACAAAAAGCTTGTTTCGGTAAGACTTCGCGTCGAGTTCACTGTGATGTTCGTACTGCGCATTCATTCGCGACGCGCGAGGAGGGGTACATTACAAAACATTCATATAAAGAGTGATATGAAGAGTATCTTTGGACCTCACTGCTTCGATCTACATTCTTATAGTTATTCCGGAGACTTTGACTGCAGAGTTCAAGTTCTGCAACTGGACGGTGCGTGTGTAGCAAGTAAAGAAGCTCACTTTCTGAGGTGATCCGGCACAATCATTTAGATCAGATTCATCAATTTGTTTCGAATCACACACCATTTTAAGCCCTAAGCAATAGATCTGACCCATCGTGAGCAGATGTACTGCAATGCCGCAAAGTACTTTGAACCGTTGGAGCGAAGCGTACGTCACGTGATAACAAACGATATTCAGCCAACAAGGCAAACTTTCGCAAACTTCTGCAGTCCTTCATACGTTCGGCGCCCTCGCCTGCTTTTCTTCCACATTTCGACTCCTTTTCATTTGCTCTGAGCTTGATGGTGAGTCAGAAACGGCTATCTTCTACTCTCCCTCGATGTATGATATTACTCTTCGTACCGCGCTTGGCAACGCGTACCCAGGGCTACACCAGGCCTCCGACGTCGCGCTGAGCGTAGGGCGGGAGTTCTATCATTCCTTTCTCATCTCATTTGCTCTCGTACTACCAGTTCGTAACGCTGACGCCTCTTCTTATTCAGAAGTCAGAACTCCCCAGTCGGAGTGCTTGGGTTGGCAGGGTATGTTGGGCATTCTTGTGGTGACCGACGCTGAGCTAACTGGCGTTATTGCAGTTGCGCTCTGGGCGCGAGTTCAGTCTCTTTGCATCCGCAGAGGTACTCCACACCGGGAAATCCTTTGCCGATGCCATCAAGCAAGCCGCGCAGCTCGACGATGCTGGGGTCGATTCGCCCGCCGCCTCCCCGCCTCGAACGCCCGCCTCCCCCCTCACACCTCTCTCGTCCAGCCCTGCGTCTTCGTCCCTCTCCTCTCTTTCTACCCACAGTATGGACGTCCCGCGAGCGCTGTTTACCCCGAGCAGCCCCGGCTTCACTTCCGAAGATCTGGGCACTTTCGAAGAGTTGGACGCGCTCTCCGATGCCTCGGTGCCCCTGCCCAGTGCTTTCGACTCCAGTGACTCCTCTGACTGGTTCACGGAATCTGACGAGGAGGTTTTGCTCGCGCAGCCGCTGCCTAGTTCTCCACCGCGCGCCGGCAAGAAGCGCAAGCGCAAAATCTATCCCAGCGACGTCGCCGCTAAGCGCACCCGGCGTCGAAAAAAGCGTCAGCGAGAGGGTGACGCGTTGGGACCCACCGCCCTGCGCACCCCCTCATATAAGGGGACTCCGGATGCTCTGCAGACTGAGTTGGACCCGGAAACCTACTTTCCTGCAAACAATACCGGCTATTCTGCTGATCGGGTGGAATCTATCCGGCCCGGGCATATCTGGACCTTGCACGAGCTGGAGGAGATGGGTTTTGATGTAATTTGCTGGAACGGAAGGTGGGTCCCTTTCTACATCGCCCCCGCCTCTGCCTGCTCATTCAGTGAGTAGGACTCCGATCACTATTCTCGACAACGACGGGCGCGTCGTGGCCGTTCTCGTCGGTCGCCCCTTTGCGGCTAAGGGCGGAGTTGACGGTTGGGAGGAGGTTGCGGCGGGTCTAGAGGCTGCGATCAACAAGTTGGAGGCCGACTCGACCTTCTCCGAGAAACAGACTGTCCACCGCCGCGGCCCTCAACCCGCCAAAGCCTTTGGTGTCTCTCACGGGGGTGGGCAGAAGGTGTGTCTTTCCTGCGCGTTGCACATGTGCGAGTTTGCCGACTATCGCCTCAGCGGCCCTCCGTGCTCGATCAGGGAAGCCTGCGCAATCAACGCGCCGCCCAAGAATTCTGCAAAAATAAATATGTTCGTCGGGTTGCTCATTTTGGCAGCAGTGAGTCGCTGTCAATCGCGCGCTGGCATATGGGCTTACGTCGTGGCTCAGGTGCATTTGCGTATTACGGCCCAAAGCTCTATGCCCGCTACTGTGATTATTTCAGTAGGCTGCGGCAACATGACCTCAACCTCATATGGAACTTCCCAAGAAGTGTGTTTCCCGCAACTACGATCAACTTTGGACCTAGCACGACTTGTTACGACCACCTCGACTACGGCAACGCAGCCGCCGGCTGGTGCTCCATCACCGCCGTAGGCTCTTATGATCACAAGCGCGGGGGACACCTGATTCTTTTTGACATCGACAAGGCGGTCGAGTTCCCGCCAGGCTCCACCGTCCTCATCCCGTCTTCGGTGATGAGACATGGGAATACGCCCATCCAAGAGGGGGAGACGCGCTTGGGCATGACTCAGTATGCGGCGGGTGCTCTGTTTCGCTATGTGGACCACGGGTTCAAATTGCAGGATGATGCCAGTGCGCAGGTCAGGGCGCGGGTGCAGGCTGGGGCGAAGACGAGGTATCGGGACCTGCTTGCGCTGTATTCGCGCTTGGATTCGCTCGAGGAAGATCGCCGAAGTGTGTTTCGTAGTTCATAGTCGCATTGTCAGTAGTAGTTTGAATATACGAAATTTAATGCACTGGAGGTTTTGACTTAGCGCTCTCTGACGCACTTTTATGATCACGTGCCAGGCTTTTTCCCTGACGGTGTACGTCGACTTATTCATGGCTCCTCGACACAAACGCAAGGGGAACGACGGTCTATGGAATCACGACGAGGTTCCCGTCGCTGCTGGAACTCTAGAGCTTTCTCGAGATGGCAAACGTGTCCGCTGGGACACTACTCAAATACAACCCACTGCTCCGCTAGCGGGTCCATCTGGTTCTCAAACGCCCTCTCCCGAGTCTCCTCATTACTTAGCAGAGGACTCCTCGCTGCCTTATGACGACAATGTTCCTCTGCAAAGTCAAGCCGAAGACGGACCTCCAGTCACGATGGTGCAAGTTACGGCCACACCAAAGCGTTATGCCAACTCGGTGAGTCTTCTGAGAGCATGTATTGAAGTCCATTCATTCATATTTAGTGCAGGATAATCCCCTCCTCTCTTTCATTCCCCTGCGTCAAGAATACCTTGACGAATACTTAAGGCGCGAAGGGCGGGGGTCTCCGGGCTGTTACGAGCGATGCCCAGGCTGCTCAAAAGCTGCGCCGACAATTCGCTGCAAGGACTGTTTCGATATTCGCGTCTGGTGTGAGGAGTGCGTGTTGAAAAGTCACAGGCAGTTGCCCCTGCATCGTATCGAGGTACGTGTGTATGCGCCGCCCTTGTCTGCGCTGGCTGATCAAATAATGGCAGCGCTGGGGCGCAGGGAACTTTTTTGAGAAGGAAAGCCTCAAGGCTCTGGGTCTTAGAGTGCAGCTGGGCCATCCCTCTGGCCAACACTGCCCATACAGCACTCGCTCGGAGGAGTCCTTTGCGGTTTTGCACACCAACGGCATCCATCAATTGGCCGTTGACTTCTGCAACTGCTTGCCGACTGTCGAATATCGTGTGCAGTGTATGCGTCACTCCTGGTGGCCGGCGAGCACGGAGCGGCCGAGGACTGCTGCAACCTATGATCTCCTCAAGCAGTTTCAGACCCTGAGTGTGCAGGGAAAGCTCGCCTTGTATGACTATTACAAGACGCTTGAGCTGATCAGCGATGGCTATGGTTTGGAGCGCATTCCGGTGAGTCTGACTACTGCCGTCGTTGTTGCTACAGTTTACTCATAAATCGATACAGTTTCGACTCGCCCAGCTTTATCTCATGGTTTGCGAATACCGGCATATCAAAATGCTCGCGCGCGCTGGTCGAGGACACAATCCTGCAGGCATCCTCGCGACAAAGCCGGGCAAGATTGCAGTGCATTGTCGCGCCTGTCCGCGGCCGGGTATCAATCTCCCCGAAGGCTGGCAAGACGACGTCGAAAAGAGGCAGGTCCTCCGTCTGATTTCATTAGAATTCCGTCTCATTGACTGCTCCAGATGGCTTTACGTTCTCATCATTTGCATGGACGCGTGCTTTCGAATGCAAAATCGAAGCCGATCGAGCGATGCCAAGGATCCTACGCTTGGTCCCGGCTGGGCTACGTTCATCGACGACGCTCCGTATCACGAACACCTCAAGAATTACATTCACAAAGATGAGGTACGCACCGCCGTCTGTTGGCTATTCTCTGTGCGCTTCTGCTTACCCTTAATTCTCCAGATCAGCAGCTGCGCCGGCTTCGCCGCAATCTTTCTCGCAAACTTAAAGCGCACCACCGCCGTGCGAACCACTGGCGTCGGCGGGGTTCTCTGCTCGCGCCACGGGCTCTGGCGTCCCAACGGCCTCGGCGATCTTCAGAAGGGGGAAAGGTACGCCTGCTCACTTCCAACGCCGCCGCCGATGTTGAATGTTGTTGTCAGATATGCCAACATGGATTACATCCTTTTTTGTACTCTAAGGCTCGCCCTTTTACTCAGCTACATCCTCTCATACGACATTATGTGCCAGTGGCTCGTCAATCTATGGGCCCGGGTGCCCGCCCTGCCCGAGGCCATCCGCCCGACGTTCCAGAAGAAGGACCTTGTCGGCAAGATCCCCCAATTTCACCTCGAAGCCCATGGGAGAAAATGCCACTCTCGTTATTCGCTGTGCCTAATGCCTGGCGTGGGACGCGTTGAGGGTGAGGCGGTTGAGCGCGGCTGGTCCGTTTTGGGGCGTGCCGCCGCACAAACCAAGGAGATGGGTCCAGGTGCTAGGCATAATGTCTTGGATGACATCTGCGGCTTCGCAAACTGGCAGAAAATCATGGACTCGGGTATGTGCAATTTCTTTTTGATTCTTCACACTGGTGCTTACTTGGGTTATTTCAGGGAACTCTTTATTTAAAAAAATGGTCCTTGCAATAACTGAGTCAATCTATTACTGGCGCGCCCTTCGCGGGCTGGAAGACGGCTTAGAGTCCGAGCATCCCGGCTGCATTGCGCGCTGGCAGACCATGCTGACCGAATGGGAGGCGGATCCTTCGAAGCCGTGTCCATACGACTCGAAGGAGCCCGGTAAGTTCTTTCTATTAATTTGACCAACCCTTCCGCGCACTTAACGCATTTTGCGCAGAGTTGACGGTCAGCAAAGTGAAGCTTCAACTGGCAAACGAAGAACATTCTAGGATGGGGCTGAGTGCGAGCCAGCCCCACAGTCCAACTACGTTTGTCATGCTCGGCATAGAGCTTGAGGAGCTGCAGTAGGTTTTTTCTACTCAATGTATCGCCGATTGACCCACCCCTTCCGCAGACGCTCCCTTTCATATGACGTCAAGAGCAAGCCCAACGCGACGTCTCTGCAGCTAGCAGGGTTTCAAGATCGACGCACGTCCGTTCGGAAAAAGATAGCATACTTCCGCACGCTGCAAGTCCACTACATGCCGGGCCTCGGATCTGTACTCGACGAGCCCGCACTCCTACAAGACAACCCCGATGCGCTCGCGGAGGCCGTGCGGCTATTCATGCCGTCCGAGCTTAATGAACAAAAGCGCGCCCGAGCCTCCTTACCTGGGCTCGTCGACGTCGAGTGTCGAATTCGCGAGGCGTCCCTTAGCGACGCGTTGGAAAATCTTCGCCGACACCTGCGCACGCGTTCGCACGTCAACAGGTGGAAGGTGCAAAATGTTCGCGGCCAGCGCTACAACACGCGCACGCGGGCCCTCCAACACCGGGTGGACGTTAAGGTTCACGCCGCTAAGGTGCGGTACCGACACAACCGCCGCGCCTATCTCGCGCTCGCTGGCCCTGGACCGTGGACCAATCTGTACAGGGAGCTCCACGACGACGACTGCCGTGCGATGAATGAGCGCGAGTTAACGCAGAAGGAGAAGGAGGAGCGCAGGGCCAAGATTCGGTCGGGGGAGCGGGAAATCGGCGACACGCGAGATGGAATCGCCGTAACCGGAGTGATGGGAGACCTTCGCCGTGCCCTGTCGTGGATATGGTACAATGCTGCTGCAGAAGGGACGGACGATGCGGAGGCGGTCTTGGAGGGTAAGCTTTTACTAGACAACAAATACGTTCCGTGCACTGACACTTTGGTTGCTTTCTGGTTTTATAGCCCTGCGGGTACAGTGGGCCAAGTCTAAGGCCGCCGCAAGGAGTTGGTACGACGACGTACACTTGCTCAATGAGGAGATGCGCCGTGTGGAGGCCACCACTCGCCACATCGCCGCCCAATGGATCTGCCAAGCAACGCTGCGGGCAAATGAGTCGCCGGAGCTCGCCGAAGGGCTAGCAGCGTACGCCTTCCGACACGCCGATTCAGAGGCCCGCCTAGCAGACAAATGGGAGGAGCATTGGCGCCTGGTTAAGGAGCGCGCAAAGCCAATTTTAGAAGGAAATATGGCAGCCGCCGAAGAGGCTGAGAAGGTAGCAAAGACAGACGCGCTGATCCAAATTGAAGTGGAGGAGGATAATTTCCCGCCCCCCGACGACGATTTTTGAATATGCAGTTTTTATGGGGTAATATTATATTTAATACGGCATAATTACAATATTATTTTACTATTATGAGCTACGCATATTGGGTGGCGCATATTTACCGGAGGTGGCGCAGGTTGCCACAAATGCTGCGGGCTGCCGGCCAAGGTATAGGCCCGTGGGCTGCCAGCAGGCCCGGGCATATGCCCCGAGGGCGTTTTGAGAAATGGGCGGCAATAACCGCGCAGTAGCTTACTGCCAAGTTGGGGGCATTATTAGAAACTCGCAGACAGTAAGTTACTGGGATTTCTAGTTGTGCACTGCATGTACTGGTGGCACGATATGACAGGCACGCAAGACGTCACGTGGATCAAGAAAGGCAAACGAATCCTCGTCAGCCATTGTAGGAAAGCGTAGACGATCCAAGGTCGAGCCAGTCCATCCGCTCGAATCCTCGTCGACGTGCTCAAACCATCTAACCCAAAGAAAATCGACGGCCCGCGGGGAATAATCTACTGGAACCGTTCCAGTGTAGACCACGTTGGCGTGGAAGATTCCGATAATTCTGGCGTACAGGTATGGGTGAGCTGACTTGTCTTCATTATTGGCCAGAACCATAATGTCTCTGTGAGATGTCCGAGGGTTGAATATGTCTTTCTTGCGGCGGACATCATAGGTCG
>JACXVL010000883.1:0-14113 GCA_014898675.1 Athelia sp. TMB | reverse complement strand
ACACGATGTAACTACCCACTATCTTTATCAGATTCAATACCTTCTCTCCCTCTACACTGCAGAGGTCAACCAAGCTAGACTTCTTCTCGCCTACCATAACTATCGTAGCCTCACTTCGACAAGGAGTCCAAGAGGAAGTTCATGGAGAGATACGAGGCAGCGATTGAACCGTGGACAAAGGGCCGCGGAGTTAATTGGGAAATACAGATTTCAGAGCAAGATGTGAGTGCTTTGACAGACGGTGATATTGCGAAATGATTCTGATACTATGGCAGCGCACCCTCTGGAATGAGAACGGCATGAGCCCTCCCTTGCCAAACACTGAGGATGAGGCTTTGTGGCAGGAATTGAACAAGGCCGTTCCGTATGGGTCGTATAAGGTCTGAGCCTCAACAGAATCGAATGTCCGCATCGGCGGGGATATCGAACCCGAGTGAAAGCAAAGGCACGAAGGAACCACAATATACGTAGCAGCTTTATTTGTACTTTCTTCACTTACGAAGAGATGAGCTACTGCCCTGATTTAAATCGCGAAAAGACGAGCGCATACGCTCTCAGCTGCATTGTGCAGCGCTGCTAACACGCATGTACCCGTCTGCTCTGGAGCATTATCTGAGGTGTCCATCTCCACATTCGGCGGGCCTCTCCAAGACGTTTTCCGCGAGTAAGTTTAGAAAATGTTGCAGGTTATGCCCCCAACGCGAAGAGATCTGTGAGACCAAGAACGTACGCAAGGCCATCGGTGATTTTGGTGACACGAGTCCTGCAAGGCGCCGAAGAATACTCGAGACGAGTCAACGAGACTCTCAGCCACTACAGGTGAACAAGTGGCAAACTCAGTGGTGAGCAATGATAGTGGTATCAAGCCATACCTCGTGAAACAGGAACCGAAGGCGATCACATGCAATTCGAGAGACTTGACAGCCGAAAATGTGTCTGAGTCGTAAAGACGCCACGCCACCTCCGAGTTGACGCGGCAGCCAGGAGCCTACGTAACTCTTGTCCTTCGTTATTCGTTTGGTAGAGCTCTCCAACATCCACTCTTACATGCACACCTTCCCGCAGCATTAGATCAGACATCGACACCTTGGGGTTTGACGGATGCGCAGCCAGAATCGGCGAGACGGAAGTGATGCAGCTCGGCCGGATTCGCTGGGGCAGCATGAGCAACCGCCGCGCATGCTGGGAGCTTCGTGAAAAGACAGAGTTCCAGTTGAAGAATGAGTTTTAACAGGCTCGCGATAGTGGGTGGCTGGGACAGGTCGCGCTTGGCATGGACTCTTTCATGCCCCAAAAAGAGGGAAGAGTCAAAAGCAAACGATGACCGTTGTCGCATGTGTGGTACATATCGACCAACGCGGTGGGCATAGAGGCGCCGCATCTATCGGACAACTGCACAGTCAGAGGTGTTTGAGATGACTTTGCGTTATCTGTGACTGGGTTGATGTATCCACTGAATCACCTAATGAAATGTTTCAGTCTGTAGTATGGTGCGCACACAACGTCGATAGCTAGCTATCATCCGGCATATCGATATGAGATGATCATCAATGGGGAAGTCCTTGAGAAGCTTCAACCCAAGTTTGTAAGTCAGATCATTTTTGCCCGTCGGCCACGTGTTCGCGGCTGTCTCCGAACTCGCGTTGTGAAACCCGATCCGAAGCAGCTGCAGCTGAGCTCATTGTTCCTTGACCAGTCCTTGAAATTTCGCAAGCTGGGTATTAAATTTTGGTCGTAAACTGCATCTGCAACGTCATTTATCTCTCTCTGGCTATATATCCTTGCTCTGATATGTGAAACGTGTCATTTCCGCCATCACCAGGACGTCTGTGACATGGAGCGACATCTATGATCTACCTCCGTCTCCAATCCCTCTTTCCCCTCGCATCTCCAACCACCAGGCACAGCACTTTCCCGTTTTCTTGAGCTACTTCTTCTCCCTCCGAGCCTCCTTTGAAAAGTGATTCACTGGCGCGGCTGTTGTAAGAAGCGACGGCCTGAAGTCAGGATTGGCAATGCATGCTGCCCCGCGCTCCCTCTCATACCGCAACACCAACCGCAGACCGAGCCCGAGCAGCCTGTTCAGTGGGAAACATAATAAGATATGTTCAACCGAAGTGAAAATTTCCCATATTATATGACGCACCCGAGCTCGGCCGAATCACAGTAGAGACGTCTCGGCCCACGTTGTTTACGGGTATGAGATATGCCTCGGCCAAGTTTGTGCCCCATTCCAGTGAGACATGAAGCGTGTTTCGGCCAGTGGCCAAAGCCAATATATGATGTCGTAGCCCAAAGTTAGCCAATGAGAGATGCGGCGGCCGAGAGTAGATAGCCAATTAGAGATGTTTCGGCCACACTGCAAACGAGAGACTCAGTCGATGAAATATGCGTTGGCCCAGGGTAGATAGCTAATTAGAAATGTTTCGGCCAGCCTGCAAACCAGAGACTCGGTCGATGAAAGCTGCGTCGGCCGAGAGTAGATAGCCAATTAGAAATGTTTCGGCCAGCCTGCAAACCAGAGACTCGGTCGATGAAAGATGCGTCGGCCGAGAGTAGATAGCTAATTAGAGATGTTTCGGCCAGCCTGCAAACGAGAGACTCAGTCGATGAAAGCTGCGTCGGCCGAGAGTAGATAGCTAATTAGAAATGTTTCGGCCAGCCTGCAACCGAGAGACTCAGTCGATGAAAGATGCGTCGGCCGAGAGTAGATAGCTAATTAGAAATGTTTCGGCCAGCCTGCAAACCAGAGACTCGGTCGATGAAAGCTGCGTCGGCCGAGAGTAGATAGCTAATTAGAAATGTTTCGGCCAGCCTGCAAACGAGAGACTCGGTCGATGAAAGCTGCGTCGGCCGAGAGTAGATAGCCAATTAGAAATGTTTCGGCCAGCCTGCAAACCAGAGACTCGGTCGATGAAAGATGCGTCGGCCGAGAGTAGATAGCTAATTAGAGATGTTTCGGCCAGCCTGCAAACGAGAGACTCAGTCGATGAAAGCTGCGTCGGCCGAGAGTAGATAGCTAATTAGAAATGTTTCGGCCAGCCTGCAAACCAGAGACTCGGTCGATGAAAGCTGCGTCGGCCGAGAGTAGATAGCTAATTAGAGATGTTTCGGCCAGCCTGCAAACAAGAGACTCGGTCGATGAAAGCTGCGTCGGCCGAGAGTAGATAGTCCGTTAAAGACGATTCGGCCAGATCGTGAGCGAGAGGCTTGGTCAATATGAGATGCGCCAAGAACTGAGAGCCATTTACGGATGTTTCGACCAGATAGCGAGCAAGAGGTTCAGCTAATGTGAGATGCGTTAGACAATTGGCGTCGGCTCGCGTGGTACTGCCTGAGCGGGCTTTTTAATTGTTCGTGGCCGATCACGCCCAACTGCCAAGGTCAGTTCAATTTTTTTTGTCTCGAACAACGAACACGTATCTAATTGCGACGCATAGTTATTGCAGGCTTCTGGCTACCACTCAAATTTCCCTGCGTTGCACGACTCTCCAAGCAAAATCATGATCTTTCATAAGCACGCGCACCATTTTGAAAGTAGTCACTGACGTCAGTCGTTTTGTCTTGCTCACCAAGTCACTTATAAATGACGCCATCCCAGAACATCTGCTCCTTCAATCTCCCTCTTCTCGGGTACTCGCAGGCCTGCGTGCTTAATGCAGCAGATACCTTGTAACTTCTGCATAAGGTGTATTACGTAGCAATATTATCTGTTCTATGTACATCACACGGCAGATGACACAAGGACATATCAGGCCTTGGGCAGCCTCGCGATAGATAGATAATTGGTATAATCATCTAGCATAACCCGGCGTCGATGATCCGGAGAAAATCTGTGTATTCCCGTGAGCCTTGCCGCACATGGCGCGCGGCGGCCCTCAGAGTTGCGGCTCCTTCCCTTCGAACTTTCGACTCTTCTTTCAGATCGTCTTCTGTGGTGCGCAAGATCGTCGAAGCGTACGAGCTTAGAGGCTTCAACCCCTTCGCCATGGCTTTCCTAACAGATACGAATGCCCCGACGTCTTCCTGATCGTGGCGACCATTTCCGAAATCCCTTGCCAGGACAAATTCGTTGTTCCATAAAGCTGCATATGCTACCCAAAAGGGGTCAGGTGCTGGAAGAATTTGTACTGAGCCATGAAGAGCATACCTCTCCTCCAGTCAGGTTCTGGGTGGGGCTTCGAGGGCGAAAGCTTGCAATACAATTTGGAAGCGTTTGATAAGTCATATCTAAACTTGCAAGCTCATCAGCACCATCGATATCTATACATTAAGATTCTCAAACGCACCCGGAGTACATGTGCCTATCAGGATTTGTGCGAGCCGGGTCGCTCGTCTCCGTACAAGGCCCGTCCAATGGCGCAGACCCCTCGGGATCCGTGTCGGAAACTTGTTCACTACATTGCAGGAACTATCGATGAAGATACAAGTTCCTTTTCTCATCGGGAGCTTACCTTGTTATAGCGGTGTCGACGACACATTTTCCCGTACCGTCCGCGACCACGCCCGCCGCAGGTTGGAATCTATGATATGAGGCCCGGTTTAGCATTTCATTTCAGTCAGCCGTTCGCGTACACGCACCCCGTTAGTGATTCCTCATTGTTCTCGGCAGGAAGATCGTTGTCCCCTATTGCGCCATTACTGTTGCATCGTCAACTACTCGATCGACCTCCCAACCGTAACAAGGTGCCCGTACCTTTCCGGCCACCCCTTCATCGCTTCAGCAAAGTCCAAATCGTCGTCTTCAAGGTCAACCCTGAACGAGTCAGGTTGGTCAAAACGGTTCATACTATGAATAAGACAAAGGGTGATACGCGCATTGTCGAATTCATACGTCCCGACGTCTCCACGCATTGGAGTTGACTTTGATATCAGGGGATGTAAGCCAGCCAGCGGCGCAGGGCAATATAACACTTACCCGGAATTGGGAAAAGGCGGAGAATCCAGCAGGTTCGGCTTGTTTGCTTGAGTCGTTTTTACAGAGGGTTTAGGTCTCTGTTTGGGCATGAAGGAATCAGCGGGATGGGACAAAGACTGAGTCGTTGCAGAGGCAAGTCGTCTGGTGTGAACGGTATGAGCGATCGATCAGGGGTCAAACTTTTGACTGACATGGGTCCGCGGTTTACGTCTGATGGAGCGGCAATGGCAATGGCCGATGTTTTAGGCATCATCGCCGGATTCACTTGAAAATTTGGCGCTTTTGGACCATATGAGGCAATGAAGTCCCCTCCTACGTCGTCGCTGATGACATGGTCCGAGGGCGGCCTGCAAAAGGTATCCACGTGCGCATTAGCTCATGAGCCGAGCAAGTTAGCAAGAGTCATTACATTGCATGATCAAGATGCAAATATGCAGCTGACGGCCTCCTGACGCAGAGGATATGAATACAGAACATGCCTAGACCGAGAACTTACCTACTCGGTCTCGATCGAATCGGCCGTTAATTCCGAACGGCCGTTCAGCGCGCTACGGTTGCCATCGTTTGGAACACTAGATGAAGAATTGCCTATTGCGATCCTTTGCTGCAAATTAATGACATGCACCGCTGGAGAAACGTCAAGATAATCACGACGTTTTCCCCCAATCAGGACTGCCAAGAGAGACACGGTGTAGATCCCTGTTGATTGTTAACGTTGGGAAATTGGGGTGCAATGCAAATTTTGGCGGTGATCGTACTCAGAATGAATGAACTGTCGCATCATGTCGTTTTCTTGCTCTCTAGAAAACACACTGAGTAGAGTTCAAGATTTGCGTAAATTAGCACACACAGGGTGAAGGGCTCCGAGCCATCTTCTTTGGCACTTGTTAATAGATCCACAAATGCCAAGGCACTGTATAATTGCGTGAGCTTGTGCAACTGCAGCAGCACGCTGCTTACCCCGGGTTATTAAAAATAGACGGCATAAACGAGGGAATGGGGCGAAATTGAGCCAGAGCGAACAGAGTACCCCGGCGCGCGTTGATATTAAATGACGAGCGCCAGGAAGAAGAGGTAGCAGGGGACAAATTGCATCCATGATCTAAAAGGAAATCGTCTGATGCATGCTTTTCGGAGCGGCCGTTTCTCTCTTGCTAAGTGCAATCCATTTTTTTGCAGTCTAGAATATGGACAAGGCCCAAAAGAAAGAAAGAACCCTTGAGATGACTGACTATACATACAAGATATAGATTTTAGTGACGTTGTTCGACGCGGCACTCGGAGCGGAATGGGGAACAGCCACTCTCACCGGCTGGCGGCTGCAAAGCGGCCGGTCGCCAGTTCCTTTTGCTCTACTATGTCCACTCAGCCAGCTCCTCCATTCAACGTATCAATTGCAACGAAGAGGGCCTCACGCGTCACACTTTGGCTCCACTCGCTCTTGAGGAATGAAACAGTGACGTTTGATGTGAAGCTGTATGCAGTGAAGAGGTCTATTGTGAGTTGTCATTTCTCACTGGTGACGCTCTGCTGAGCGCCCTCTGAAGCTCTACATGTCACGTTTGTCACGGCTCTCTGGACGCACTATCTTGTTCCCCGTGTGGCTGGAGCCGTTGTGGACGTTGTGGCAGTCCACTGTTGTCAAGGGAAAAGAAAGAGATCTAACTGAACAGGAAATTGCAGAAGCTGCCAATCGTGACGTGAATTGTAAGAAGCTTTGCTCGTCCACGTATCTCTATCTCCTATCTGAATCCATGCAGTGACATGCGCTCCTATCGCCCTTATAGAACCAAACGAGGATGCATCGATTGCGCTCGGTATGGTCTTCATGAAATCGGCAACTGGCCCTTGACTGATATGTTGCAGGCTCTGAGCTGCTTAAGCTCATAGAGGATTATCCATTACCACCTGCAGTGCTCAATCCGCTAGCACCGAAATCTTTTGTTGATGAAGATGTTGATATGGATGATGCAGGTGCGGTTGGTTCGTCCTCGATCATTTTGTTACCAAACATCATCTAACCTCACGATCAGCGGATCCTGAAGATGAATCATGCTCAGGTTCGTCTTAATATATCATTCCCGACGAGATGGTGCCTTATAGTTCTCTAAAGATGAAGCTCAGACCAAAGACCTTGGAGGAACATCACGGGGAAAAGGTGGTAGAGGCGGTCGTAGAGGCTTCCAGAAGGCCAAGGCGGCAAGTTTCAATGGTTATTGGCATCGCGGTAGCTGATACGTGGAAAAAAAATAGGCATCATCCCAAAGATCCGTCTCCAGAGCACGGACAAGGCAGGCCGCAGTGCGAGGGAAGCTCGCCATTTTGCTCTCAGATCCAGGGTTCCAACACCGCGTCCTAGTAAGTATCTTTATCCTTCATGTTAAAGTTTTGAGGCAGATCCTTTTCAGCCAATCGGTGACCCAAGCGCATGCGAACGATGCCGGAAGAAGTCTGTCGCTTGCTATATCCCCTTGCCAGGCGCCACCGTTGGTGGCGAGGAGGTTGGATGGAATTCCTGCGGGCTTTGTCACACTGGCAAGACTGGATGCTCGCTCGTCGCACCATCGTCGAAAGGTACTACTTACCTCAGTATCTATCACAAAAGTCTCATCAATTGCTTCAGGTGACTCAGGCGCTGAGATCACCACTCAGACGGAATTGCGTGGGAACTCTCAGCGTCGGCAGATAACTGCGGAAATGCCGGCCGCCAAGAAAAGCAAGCCGCTTCCAGCAGCACAGGCCACTGAGGCCAGCAGGCCTCCTTCCGCTTTTGATGGTAAGTGCCCATCTTAACTAAATTATCCCATAATTGATCGTTCTACACCGTCTAAGACTCGCTTGAAGAAGAGCCGTATCCCACTATTAGGCCTCTTACCAAGCCGCAGGCCGCAGCAATGCTTACTATGGTAAAGGAACACATTGAAGCCTCCGAGAAGAAAGTCATTGCAAAGTTAGAGGAGCAACATGCCGCCACTTTGCGGCAAATTGCGGAGATGCAACAGATTGTGGTCACTCAGACCGCTGGCATTGCAAAGCAGATTAAAACCTTCAATTCGCTGTTCAACATAAAGCAGAATGACGGGGACACGTTGTTTAGCGATTCTCTTTGACGTTACTCATGCGCATCGTGTCCTGACCGATCACGTCCTTGTACATACTATTCAATACAACTATGACTATGATTCTCTGCGTGTGCGCGGTTCAATTAGACTTTACATCAGCACGCGGCGCATCAAGCCGGTGGCGCTCCGTAACCGGCGTTATTTGGCAACGCCGCGTTCGCCCTCGAATATTCCCTCTTTGACTTCGCTATCCATGCCTTCTACAAAACGGTGCGATCATAGCTTGGTTTTCCCCCAGGGTCTTAGTCTTATATCCCAGTCCAGATTTCTTTCACAACTTCGGGAACTAATTGAGATTCTGCACGGCAATTCCGAAATGCCCTCAGAGTCTGCACTGCCTCTCGGTGGAATTTTACGCGAGGAATTGGAGAAGGCTTCTGAGATGTTAGCGGCTGCAAAGAACAATCCAAGTGAGACCCCCGCTACTCTCATTTACCCTCTATTTAACTGTTACGAAAGTTCAAGTGCCTTGGTCAGCGCTTGAATACCAGAATGCTTTCCCCAGTCGTCCGCACGGGCGTGATGGAGCTGTGGAGGAGAAGTTAGAGCGCTCATTTCCCCCTTTGCGCTGCTATAAAGGCTTAGTATTGAGTGCACCTTGTGTCATCACGGACCGAGATGGAAGGACTTTGGCGTGGTACCTTCCCCAAGTGCTCACGGTGCAGCGGCGCGTGTGTTGTTCGTTCAAATGATTCGTTTGTAGACTGATCGGTCTTGACAGCGTACAATGTGGCTTGCGAATGCGTGGTTGCAAACGCATTTCAAGGGGGGCACCGCAGCAGGCAACTGGCGGTCACACCGAGACAACTTTCGAAACCCTAAGCAATCTCCGCGTTCTATGCCTGGCGAGGTCAACATTTCCCCTGCATGGTTTGAGATGGCCAGAGATGTATATGATCCGTCGTTGAAACATGCTCTAAGACTGATCTGTTAACAGGGCCCTCAGTTTGAATTGAAGTCCTCGGCCAGCTTGCGAACGGCTTCAGGAGCTGCAGATGCTCGCCAATGGCTCATTAGCATGATGGGATCGTCAATGCTTCTCTCCGCTTTGTTGGCCATTATGCATCCCCAGCAGTATGAAATGTGCGTCGAGTGCATAAGTCAACTTCCCGACCATTGCGCCGACACAGAAGCATTAAACTTGTGGTACTCTCTGTTCAACGGCGTGCAGATTATCAGCAACCGAAACACTCCCATTCACCGCGATAATGGCACTGAATTGCCATGGCTGGATATGCTCGCCACCTTGGGGCCATATGATCAGGCTAAGTTTCACCTTCCAAGTGCGGGTTTGACCTTACAGTATCTATCTGGCACGGTGATTGGTCTATGCGGCCGTTTGCTTCGACATGGAGTGTCTGAGATTAATGGTGAAAGGATTTGTGTGGCATATTATATGAGGTCAAACGTACAGCGACGGGTGGCAACAGAGCTAGCTCAGTGGAATTACCTTTAATCCAATACCCCTACCCTATGTCGCAGCTAGCCTCACCGAGCATCATTTCTGCTGCTTACGCGCCTTCAATTTACTGACGGGAGCCTTGACGGTCGACTTAGGGGCCTTCGTGGCCTTTTGTGTCGACGTATTGTTAGTCTTGCGTTTTTGAGGAGACGCAACATCAACTGCTGCCATTTCTCTTGCCCGTTGGCTCTGCTTGGACTCGCGTCGCGTCTCTATCACATTGGACGGGTCGACTTCCAGTCGCGTGCGCTTTGTAGGCGGGGCGGGGGGCACAGTATCCTCTACTTGACGCCCGTTGAGCGGCCGCTTCTCGGCACCGGTGGATTGACCGCCGGAGTCAATGAGCGCCCGCTCCTCAGGGGCCTGTGGCGTTGCAGCGGCCGGAAGAGGATTTTGAGGAGGCGGTGACTGTGGCGGTAACGGTGGCGGTGAAGGTTGATGGTTTGAGGGCGTATCTTCATCGTCTTCCGAGGTCACCACCTTTCTAGCATTTCGTGAAGCAGTCTTCTTTGGGTGCCCCACTTGATGCTCCTCATCAGATGATCTGTCTTCCGACTCAATCTCCGGCGCATCGGTGAGAGGCGCTTTTGACGGCAGAGTCCGCTCCAATTGGCGCTGGCGGGCGGTGCCCTCGCCTATCTCGCTCCCATCACTGTCGAACTCTGCAGGGAGTTTATGGCCAGAATTCGTCCCGGCAAGGCGCCAATCGACATCATCTGGGGTGTCCATGCCAGAGTCGTCCCCATCAACAGGATCCTGCGCTGTCTGCGCTTCCTTTCCTTTGCCCTTTCCTTTGCCCTTCCCTTTGCCCTTCGCTCGCGGGCGCGGACGCGGAATTGGGGGACCATCATCCTCATCTTGCTGATCAAAAGATATTAGAGCGGGCATAGGAGCAACCTCTCCGCCTTTCTGTCTCTGAACGAACGCCTTCCACGCAAAGACATTGGGACCCACGCCGAGGGACTTTTCACGATCGAGGAGATGCTTCAAGAGAGCAACGCACTCTTTGACCTTCAGGTGATCTGGCGTGGTGAACACAAATCCATCGGGCAAGTATTTCGAATCCAGGTAGTCAGAGATATTTTTGACAATCACTCCCCATGGCACACGTCCCTTAAAATCTCCAGATGCACGATCTACAACAGGCGTCAGCAAACAGTCGAGTGCGGAGAGTTCAGGCTACTGACGATAATGAAATGTCATGAACTCGCGCAACAATCGGTCCATTTCCCTGTGCTTCAACAAGTCTGGGTTGGGAACTTTCGGGAAACCATTTTCATATTCGAGTGAATGGCCTTTCGCCTTGATGCCCTTCTCTGCCAATTCGGAAGCTGAATTGGGATCCTCTGGGATTACTTCAGTGTCGAGGACATACATTTAAGCATGACACCGCACCACTTGGGAACAACGCCTCCGCATACTCGTCTATTTCGTCCAATATACCAGTTTTCTGCCACTTTGGACGCTCCACCGTGAAGCTGGGCGCGTTGTCATAGTATTCATTATAGTCGTGGCTATATCATAGTCAAGATTTTAGGCAAGGATCACAGCTGCCGTACTTACAATTGAACTTTGACATCATCATTCCCGTCTTTTTGCATAGAGAACACCACCACCCTCACGCCGAGGTCTTTATACATCTGGCCAGCGAACGCTTTTGTATAGGATGCAGTGTATCGCTTTGCTGCCCTGTCGTCAGATATGGATGAGATGTAGGAAGGTCCGGCAGTGGATAACTTACCTCAAAACCATGTCCTTCGGCGCTCTGGTTGTGTTCCATACCTCCGCAATCTTTTTATATCGCTCGCGTTCCTCAGCCGGTAGCTCCGCGAACATTTTGCTGAGAATACGCTGACGCACCCCGACAAAGGCAGGGGCAGAAGCAGGATCTTCTTCATCCTCCTCTGCTTCATTCGGAACATCAATAGAGTCTGCTGGCGCCACTTCCCTCATAGCAGCTCTGGCAGCCTCTGATATCTCGTCACGGTATGCGCGATTGTAAACCTCCTGAGCGCTAAATCCTCGGTGGCGAAACACCTCGATTTTCTCTGGTTTCCTGCCGCGGTTGAAGAACCAGTTTTTGATTGCCTAAAAATGCAACGTCAAAATATTGTCTCGTAGAATGCAAATAATGATTTCAAGACCTTGAAATATCGTGTTTGATGCAGCGGGGGGTCATCTGGCTTGTACATGGTTTTTGCCATCTTGGTGACAATTTCGGCACGCTTGAAACGGTCGCCGGTGCGAAAGTCATTGACATATGGACCAAGCGATGCTTTTTGCTCTGGAGTGAGCATATCTTCAGGCTCTTCAGCAGTTGCCATGATTTCGAACGAACGTGGAGGTAAGGTTAGGATGAATGTCTTATTTCGGCAGAGCCATGACTGAAAGACAACTTCTCACGGCAACCGAAGCACGACAGATTTGACGGCCGGTTGACGGCCGGTTGTCTACTGGCGCCGCTTCAACTCGATGGCCGGTCAGCTCGACGCGGCACTTGCAAAATTAAAAGTTAGTTGGGTTTTTTTGAAAGCTAAATCATTGATGCCAAAGTATAGTGTTGTTTTGCATTGCTGGGTTGCCTTCTCTCTCTTAATACAAGCCCTTTTACTTTGTCTATGCGGCTCAGTTAATGACAAATCACACTCGGAGGCCCTACACATCAGCATTCCTCGAGCTCGCCTCCAAAAAATCTATGCTTTCTGCCTTCTTGATGATATCCAAGATATCATTCTCTAGATGCCCATGATCACTACCAATAGCCCTCCCCGGTCAATGGATAGATCCAAAAATAACGTAGAAATCACGTACCTTGTCACAAATGGGGATTGTGGATGGCCATAGGACTCTCTCTCGTTAGCAGGTAGGTTCAGGTACATGCTTCTGAGAATGATATGAATCTTTGCCAATCGCTGTGCACGCTTGTTTGACTCCACTCCCTGCCTGCTATTTCTCCGGTCCTCAATTTCCAAAACACGGATGACATGCGAGAGATTGAGAGCCTTGAAGCGTTGGAATTCGACGGAGGAGAACATGAGGATGTGGTGACTGTTTGCTGCAAACTTCTGGCACCGGGCAGCTGAGAACGGCTGGCAGTAACCCCATTTCAAATCCAGCCGATCTGAGCCACACGTGATTTCATAATTGTAAATAGGGTCTCCATCCGAGATACAGAGATTATATACGCTTCGAGAGCAATTCCTCAACCCCGAAATACTCCTCAAAAGTGGTCCAGCTATCATCAGGATCCTCCCACTCTAATATCTGCGGATATTTATCAATGAAACCAGCCTTGACCATTCTCCAGCGAAGTTGCACCGCAGCCATTGCAAGGTGCACTCGAAAGTACAATGCCTCGATGCCCTCCGCATAGTCAGCAGACATTCCATTAAGCTCCGTGAGAAAGGCAAACAACCGTCGAGTGATAGATTGACCTGAGGAAATCATTGCGTCCATATAGCCATTGAACTTTTCCGGTGAATCTCGGAGAACAGCCCAAATGAAAGGACCAAGCGATGCCATGCGATACATTTTTGCTGGCGTCCATGCATCAACTTCGGCCTCTAACATCTGGTATCGCTGCGCGAGGGCGTTGTCTCCCAAGTCCTCAAAGTCCTTGTGGTCTGACATTGAGTCATCCGAATATTGATCCTCATCAGAGGGGGGAAGATCATCCAGCACGGAGATGTGGGCTGGCAGACGTGGCTCTTGGATGGATCTTTGGGCAGTTACGTCAGAAAGCTTTGCCTGGAGCGGACCTCTCAACTTACTCTCGATAATTCAGAACGCGTAATCCCTCCGTGCTGCCCAAGCAAACATCAGTCAGTGTCGATCAGAGTTAGCCAAATCTAGCTCACCAAACGGGCGGCTGTTGACCCGCAATCTTCATGGCATTCTTGTCGTTGCGGCTCCTGCTCATACGAGAAAGGCGAGCAGGCGTTGCTTCTGCAATCGCAAAAATTGTGCCAGCGCGACGTTTCGACTTCTTCTGTTTGATCGCTGCTTGGTCTGCTTTTTCACAACGGCTGGACCTTTTGGAAGCGCCTGTCCCTGTCCTAACGCAACCCCATTCTAGCCACAGTAGAAAACAAATGCAAATTTCCCCAACGTACCGCTTTACATACGCTTTTTTGTTCCAACCAGAACGTGCAAGCTTACGCTCTTCGGGCGTCTTGTACTTTATTGGACGGGGCATTTCCAAGCCGTTGTGGGAGGAAGAAAGGTGCGGCTCCAAAAGGTCCGAGCAAGCGGGTGTACTTGTCGGTCTTGCCAGACCGGCTTGAACGGCCGACTCGTTTTTCCCTTCCCTTTGTGCTTGCCGGTTGCTCTAGACCGGCTTGAACGGCCGACTTGCTTTTAAACTGCCTCTAGCATCATGGACGATTCGCCATAGCTCTTCATCTTCAATTGTGGAAATTTCTGGAGAAATATTATATATATCATAGTTACTGCCTACTCGGATCGCAGCAAAGCGCCATCAAACTTTGGAGCCCCTAGTGAATACAAGAGAATAGTCCAAGAGATAGTGGGAACAGCGTTGTTATGTGTAGCATGGTGTGCTATGTACAGTAGACTTGCTCGACAAGCTGTCCTATTGATACTCCGAGATGG
>JACXVL010000882.1:0-14178 GCA_014898675.1 Athelia sp. TMB | reverse complement strand
CGCTCTCCTGAGGCTTTATGTGATTCGCGACGATCTACACGTCATATTAGAGCTTTGTGTTTGAGAAAGCAGTCTGCTAATTGATGCAAAAAATTGTGTGCTGAGTGCAAGAGATCGTATCCCACAAAGATATTCGCGACGCCAGAGAGCATAGTAGACATCCAAGATAGTCATGCGAGATTCATTCAGGAATGCACACGGTAGTTGCGACGCGTGCCATAAAGTGATGGAAAGAGAGGCAGAGTACTGCAGAATGGACTCGGAGAGTGTGGAGGTGGCTGTGTCTTTAAATTTGGGACGCTCTGGCATGCTCTGATGGCGCGGGCGCCAATTCAACTCTCTAACGCATCCCATCTGAGCCGTCTCTGCATCACTCATTGGGCTGTATACTGGCGGGCACCTCGGGTTTGACGATTTCCAACCATTTCCATCTGGGAAAATCTTGATGAGTCTGCCTCAACCAGCCGTCCGAGAATTTTGTCAATACAGATTTGTGCAGCCTGGCCTCAGATCCAAGGCCCCACTGGCAGTACTCAGTGATGAATCAATATTCCTTCCGTACTGCAAGACCACGCACAGTCCGGTCACAGAGAGAGTCAGGTACCGTGCTGCGACAGTACTACGAACGAGTGAATGCGGATGCGCACTCGGGAAAGTGCATACTCAGTAGACCTGTGATGTATTCAACTCCCGTCGCCGTGTTGTCGAACGACCCACTCGAATAGACGGATCTCGTAGCGTGCTTACCGCTTGACTGTACTTATTCGTTGGCAGGGGGTTGTTGCACGGGAGTGTGCGTTAGCGTCGTCGTTTCCTTTCAAGTGCTCATCAAGTCGCGACTGATCCTTCTCCTCGGACGTTCTTTTCCTCCCTCGTCGCGTGCTATTGGCGAGCGTGAGTACTCCAAGTCCAATTGTATGGTTACGCGCGTGTTTGGTGTGCTGACGCAGCTCTGGACAGGAGGTAGTTGCTGGCCTCTCAAGGCGGAGACAGTCATGGTGACTCATCCCAGTATCCTATTCGTACTTTGTCGCTAAGCCTCAAGCGCCCATTAACACATCTCCTTATCTCATCGACTGCGCAGCGAAGGTCCGGGGCGTCACTCATAGTCAGCATGCCCTCGTGCCGACCTGATCACAGCTTAGAGCTTGCAAATGTCTCTCGGCGGTCCTTCCTTACCATCTCCTCGGCACTGCTCATATAATATCATCAGCCCACCCATGATCCATTCCCATCCCTTGGCCGGCGCTGCATTACCAACCCGATTATGCATACTCTTGGTAAACGAGTTCGTCATTTTCTTATCTGACTTGCACTGCCAGCGCGATCGGCTTACGCATCACAGCGCACCCGCTTCCAACCACCTCAGGCCACGCATTAGGATGCTCGCGGCCGCTCTGCACGCGCAAAACACCCTTTGCCAGCCACCAGCTCAATGGCGCGTCAGCGACTAGCACCTCCTTGTCGAGCGGAGGGTCCCTTGATCTTCAGGGTCACCCTCGCCATCCTTATGGCATGACAGATCGACGGCGGGCGCTCGCCCTGATCGCGCCTGATCAAGCAGTCTGTGCGTTTAAACTTGGTTGCCGGACGCGGGGTAAACATCACGCAGTTGCCTCAGTCGAGCCCGCGGCGGAATGTATGGCGCCGCCGACGATCATGATCCCAGCATCTGTCAGCCGCCTGAGACTCGGACTGGAGCTGTCTGCAACCTACCCGTGTGCTGGCACGATCAGGAACGGTGTGGACGCGCTGGGTTGTGCTTAGGGCCAGACTCAGCATTGCATATTGCATGTGCTGGCCCTCGACTGGTCAGCAGGCGACCCTCGATATTAGCGTGTTCGTGTTTCGGAGCAATCATGCCATGGCGGGCTCCCGCTCGAGCCTCGGTGCTGCGCCCGCCCGACCCTAATTCAAATTCGGATGCTCGCGAGAACACGCACAGCTTACTCATTCGGGTTGACGAGGGTTGCTTCGCCACAACCAACAGGCGACAATAGCTTGGATAATGATATGTTGATGTTTCGGAATATATTCTGTGCCAACAATCATGCCCTCGGTGCTGAGCCCGCCGACGCTAATTCAGATGGATGCTCGCGAGAAGCGAAGCGAAATCATGGGAGAATGCACAGCTTTTTTAATTCGAGTTGACAAGCGCCTCGCCTAGCACGCCGAAATGCGAGCCACACCGCATCGCGAGCGAGCAACGGACCGCCTACCCTGCGACAACAGCGAGGTTTCGAATACATTTCATTTAGCAATCATGCCGCGCTGCTGAGCTCGCCCGACGCTAATTCAACAGATGCTCGCGAGAAGCGACGCAAAGTCATGGGAGATTAATATACTGCACACCTTGTTCATTCGAGTTGAAGCGCCTCGCTTCGCAAGCCGAAATGCGAGCTACACTACGCGCCGCGCGCTAGCGGCCCTGCGACAACAGCGCGGTTATGTTCGTGTTTCGGATTACATTTCATGCCACTGCGCGCAACCGCCGACACTAAGACGCTGGGGGTGCCATGAAGGCCAGAATGGGCCGAAACTCAAACATACCAACACGTGTAACTGTAAGTATACTTCTCAAACACGCGTCGCGCCACCAGCGTAGAGAAGCACAATAACACACGAACATGAGGATAGTTATGGCATCGCAACACATTATTGTCGCCACCAGTGCGAAGAGAAGCGCGAATAACATACGAACACGAGGAGCTTTATGGCATTTGTTGCCACCACATAATAACACACAAACACGAGGATTTTATGACACCGTAAACATATTGTTGCCACCAAAAATACAACACGAACACGTTTATTTATGGCATGGTGCCACCAGCCTTGCCCATAAAGACCTGTTCAGCCACCATTTCGCCGCCACAAGCGCGCCACCACCCGCCCCGCGCGCCCAAACCCTAATCCCCCGCCCCCGGCACGGCGGGCAGCCCGAGCCCCGCGCGCGCGGCGTCGACCAGGTCCCACTGCGGCACGTCCCCGTGCACGTCGAACACGTTCACGCCGAGCATCCCCGCGCGCCGCGCGAACGCGGCCTTCATCCACACGCTCTGCGGGTCGTCGTACGCCACGACCTGCCCCGGGTTGGAGTTGGGGGAAGAGGGGGAAGGGGGGGAGGTGAGGAAGGGCGTGGAGGAGCACGCGTCCCAGCGGCGCGTGTACCCGCCGGCTGCGGTGTACGCTGCGAGCTGCGGGGGGTCGGAATCTGCGGAGGAAGAGGAGGAGGAGAGGGGAGGGGGTGGGTGGCGGAGGAGCGCGCCCTGCGCGACGAGCTCCGCGAACATGACCTGCCCGCCGTCGTCGCCCTCGTCCTCCGGCTTCACCTCCACGTCCCCCTGCGCATCTGCCCCGCTCTTGCTTTTATTCTTTTTGGAGGCGCGCCGGCTGACAGACACCCCGCGCCGCTGCACGAGGCGCGTGGCGGCGGAGCGCGAGACGTACCCGTACGCGGGCACGCCGAGCACGAGCTGCGCGGCGGGGAAGCCCGCGGCGGTCCACTGCGCGAACGCGGCGAGCGCGCTCGCGCCCGGCTGCGTCGCGTTCCCGCAGCGGTCGTACAGCGGCGCGTTCGGGCCCGGATTCGCGGACGCTGCCCCCGTGCACTCGTGTCAGCAAAAATTTCAGAGCAAGCAAGAGCAGAGAGGACTCACAGCCCCAGACGTCGTAGTTCATGACGAGCACCCAGTCGAGCACGCCCGCGAACGCGCGCACGTCCGCGAGCGGCGCGCCGTCGGGCCCCGCGAACGGCGCGCTCTGCACCGCGGCGGTGACCACCGCCCCCCGCGGCAGCGCCCCCCTCAGCTCCCCCAGAAATTCGAGGAAGTGCGCGCTGTCCGCGCGCGCGACGCCGTTCCCCGGCGCGCCCGCCTCCCCGGGGTACTCCCAGTCGAACTCGACGCCGTCGACGCCATACTGCGCACATACCCCCGCGACTGAGGAGGCAAACGCGCTGCGCGAGGCGGGGGTGGCGAGGAGCGCGGAGAAGTGCGCGGAGCCGGTCCACCCGCCGATGGAGAGCTTCGCGCGGCGGCCCGCGGCGTGTGCGGCCGCGACGAGGCGCGCGAGAAGGTCAGGCGCGCGGGGGTCGTCCCAGGTGAGGAGGGAGGCGGCGGTGGGGGCGGCGGGCACGGCGAAGGCGAAGTCGACCCAGTCGAAGCGCGCGAAGTCGATCTGCTCGGGCGCGAACGCGGTCCAGTCGGGGTAGTAGCCCATCATGAGCGGCGTCGGCACGGGCGGGGCCGCGGGCGTGCTCGTGGGGCCCTGGGCTGCGTTTATGTTTATCTGCACGCCGATTTGCTGGGGGTGGGGCGGTTCCTGGTGCGCGACGTGCGCGAGCGGGCCGGTGGCGCTGGTCACGAGCGGGAGCGGGAGCAGGGCGAGGGACAATGCAAGAGATAGTGCCGTCGACGTCCGCATATTATCCGCGGTGATAGAGTTGCAATCTGCTGCTTTGTTGGTGAGATGGATCGGCGAGAGCAGAGTGCAGACGGATAGCCCAGCCGCATCGCGAGCCCCAGGTGAGGTTGGCGGCTGGCAACTGAGGCGCCCGCCGTGCTCGTTAATTAATTATCATTCCGATAAATTATCTGAATGGCCAGGGGGCTGACCACTCGAGGGAACGGTCGATTGGTCTTATTACGTGATGTCGTAACGCACCATATTTAGCAGGTCCCGGACTGTGGCCCCGCGTGGCTGCCGCCACAGTGAGCCTTTTCCTTGTCTCTAGTCCTACTGCGCTATTGGAATCACTATTATTGAGCAAATTATTTGTCCCAGAGCTATACCTAGCTCAATATAATCCCTAAACTGCCATAATAGAGCCTAACACCTCCCCCTTCCTCCCCTAGAAATAAATATCCTTGGCCTAATCACTAACCTCTAAGCTATACGCCAAACCTCGACCTCAAACATCTAATTTTAACCACTATCCACTTATCAAACCTATAAGTGAGGACCTGACACTTTAATATCCTCGCTAACGCTCGGCGAGGATACACTGTTACTGAACACAGTAGATGTGGCAATGGCCACACGGGGAGACGGTCGGGGACATACTAAATATGGTGCGTTACGACATCACGTAATAAGACCAATCGACCTATGCCTCTGACCACTCCACACCTGGTCTGCTGACTCGCAGAGATCCCACGCAAGATCCGCTGGCCAGTCATCCAATAATGCCTGATATCATGCAGCTTGTCATCGGCGCACGCCTCTGCCCGATAGCGCCTTGGCCGCCGAGGCGGTGCACAGGCGGATAATAGCCGGTGATGCCACGCGCGGGTAGGACGCCGGGCTGCATTGTTCGGCTCGGCGTCGCAGACGATCAAACCCCGCTATGTCCTGCTGCTGTGCCGCAGGGACAATGCATGGCGACGCGTGTGATGGCAGAAGGACGCAGGCTGACAATGCAGCTGGATATACTGGGACGAATGAGGTGGGGATGCGCGACGGAAGGGGGGGACAATAGAAGGTCGCCAGGCAGCGTACTGATAGACGACAATTGGTGTACGAGTCAGAGGGCACACATACAGTCAGTGTACATGTACAAGGGCAGGTGTGTGACAACGCTATTGTGTTCGTGGTGCTATCGTGGCACCGGTCCGACCCCGAGCCCTTGTAATATCCCAGATTCGTTGTTTTCCCTTGTTCCCCGTAAAATCCGACGCGCCTCCCTCCCCGCTCTCGCGCACCCCCCGGCACACTCGACGCTGGGTTGCGCACAGTCGAACCTGGGAAGGTATAAAGTATGATCAAAGCATGATGGCATGTAACCGAATCGCAACAGATTGCGGCGCGCGCTGCGCCAGGACCGAAGGAGCGGATCCACTAGCACCAGCCATGCCGTAGCCGCCAACACGCTGCCGTACAAAACAGGGTTTCACCGGACCTGCCCACGGGCCCTGTCCCGCGCAGGATCCTTAAAACCCAACCGCGCACGCCCGTCGCTGCACCCGCCCGCCCCAATAATACCAATGCCTGCATACACCCGCGCCCGCTCGCCCCCGCCCCCGCGCGCCCCGTCGCCCGACCTGCAGCCCACCCCGCTCCCCTCGCCCCCGAGCCGCACGCGCACGCTCCGCCCCGCGTCCCCCGCGATCTCCGCGCGCTCCCTCGGCGCGCCGCCCGCGCCCCGCCACCCGAAGACGCTCTCCGCGAGCCGCTCGCTCGACCTCGTCGAGGCCAAGGCGCGCGCGACGCTGCGCTGGCTCGAGAGCGACGCCGCCGTGGTCGTTGTGGATCCCGTCCCCCGGCCATCTGCGCGCCCGCGCCTGATCTCCCTCCCCCCGCGCCGCCACCTCGCGCGCACGCAGAGCCCGCCGCCGAGCCCGACGCTCGCGTCGCCCCCGCCGCCCGTCCCGCCGCTCCCCGCGTTCCTGCGCACGGCGCCGTGGCCCGTGCTCCCCGGCAAGATCATCCCCGTGTACAACCACGAGTGCGCGCTCGCCTCGCGCGCCGCTCCTCTTCCCACCCCCGCTACCCCCACCGCGAAACTGCCGTCGGCGATGGCGCGGAAGCGCGTGCCGTCGCTGATGCACGCTCACGCGCGGCGCACGAGCAACGCGAGCCGCGCCTAGCTGCTTTCGGAAGCCTACATTCTTGGGGCGCCATTCCGTCTCATTCAGTGCCACCAAATTAGCGTTCTGCATTTTTGCGTTTTTGCGGTCATTCGCGACGTCATACCAACATCGCACGCGATCCCGCCCTCTGCCTCGGCCCACGTTCCGAGCAGCATCCCGCCTATGTTTTGCAGCACAGCCCGCCAATATGCATGCGGCCCGCTGCTCCCATGCATGTCCCTCCCGTATCGCATCCCAAAACCGACCATCGCCTGTTTATACGTACACGATCCTCGTAACCGCTACCCTAGCCGCCTATAATCGTAATCTCCAGTCACCACAAATAAAATCAACACAACACAAATAACACCACGCTCCCTGCACCTGTACCCGCCGCTCCTTTCTGTCTTTGTTTTTTTCTGTGTTCCGTCTGTCTCGCTTGGACTTGATCTGCTGCTTACACCTTACTTCGTATAGATAATTTGCTGTATCTCTAGATATCGATTTTAAATTACGCCTACGCTTCGCTGTGCTTAGTTTACCTATTTTTATTCTTGGCCGCCTCTATCTGTTCTGTTCTGCTAGCCCCGCGGGCTGTAATCTCATACCGATCGTTTGTGAACCTAAACTTGTGTGATGTAATCTCATATCGCTTGCAAACACGAGTTTTGGGTATTGAATGGCGAGATCCGGGAGCCGAGTTGGATTGTATTGCGCGACGTGGCGATGTGCATCCGTGCGCAGCCGGGGCGGGATGTGCGCTGGTCGCTGCGCCAAGTGGCGCGGACGCGGCCTGTCATGATGTGCAGGGTTTAATACTAATATTACTCTCATCGCCCACTCGTCAGCTGCTCGTCGCCGTGAAACCTGCAGGGTCTGCCTGAGTCCTGACTCGGCATGGGAGAAGCTCATATATTTGGCAATTTAAATTTAAATTTGGATTTGACATCGCTAATGGGCGACGCGATCGCACGCGCGCGCGCTTAGCCACTACTTCCTGACTCCTACCACTGCCGACGCGCCGCCTTAGATTTCCCCCAGATCTTCCACCGCCCGATTCCTCCAGTACCGACCGCGTACGCGCCGCCTCAGATCCCCCAGATCCCCACCACCCGAACTCACAGTGCGGCCCGCGATGGCGTTCCGCACGCGCAACGCGTACTACCTGCGCCTCTCCGCGCACGTCGTGCTCCCCCTCTACGTGCGTCCCCCCCCTTTCCCTCCCCCTCACCCCCGCCCGCGCTGATATCGGGCGCGCGCGCGCAGCTGTATCTCGACGAGCGCCACCTCGAGTGGATGTCCGACCGCGTGCTGCAGTACGTGCTGCTCGACCTGCGGCCCCTGTGCGTCCCCCTTCCTGTGATGTGTCGGTGTGGTGTGTGTGCTGACAAGGGGCAGGATCGCGGAGAAGCTGATTGCGGAGGCGGCGGAGGGCGGGGCGGGCGCGAAGAAGGGCGGCGTGGACGTGAAGCGCGGCGGTGCGTGCGCCTGTCTGAATGGGGTGGGGTGTGGATGGGCTGACGGGCGGCATCAGATACTTACCAGTTTGCGTACTTCCTGAGGAAGGCGGAGCCGCACTCTGTGCTCATCAAGGTGCGAGGATTGGGCTCGCTATGCACGCACTGGGCTGAGAGACGAGGCAGACGCGCACGTTCACAGCTGCACCACCCGCCCCACCCGCCCCGCCCGCGAAGAAGGCACCGCCCAAACCCAACCCCCGGCCGAAGCCTAAGCCCACAGGGAAGCGCAAGCCGCAGGACCGCACGCCCACGCCCGCGACGGGGCGCAAGAAGCGCAGGACCGCGCGCGCGGACTCATCCGAGGAGGAGGACGCGGTGTCTACAGGCGAGGACAGCGACAAGTTCGTGCAGCCCGCGCCTGCTGGGGGCGGGGCGCGCCGCTCGACGCGTGCGCGCGGGGCTGTAACGGTAGTTGAAGACGACGACAGCGACGTCGAGATGAGTGCTGAACCAGAGATTGGGACGACAGCCGCGCCAGAGCCCGCGGACGACGCGCAGATGATCGTCATGAGCGCGGCCCCCAGCCGCGAGCCGAGCACCGCGGTCAAGCAGGAGCCGCAGGAGCCGCCGCTCGCCCCGCCAGAGGTGGAGCTGGACATCGAGGAAGAGGAGCCGAAGCCGAAGCCGCTGCTGCGCCTCGCGTACGAGGGGTTCAACATCCTCGGCAGCTGCCTCTGCGTCGTCGTCGAGCCGTGGCCGCCCGTGCGCGCCGCCTCCCGCGCCCCATCCGTCGCGCCCGTCTTCGCGGGGGCCTCCCGCGCGTCGAGCATCGCGCCGCCCGAGTTCGTGCGCGCGCGCACGCCGCTGTTCCTGCCCGACGATCTGGACCGCGGGGAGACGCCGGGCCCGTTTGCGGGGGACGCGCAGCGCGCGCTGCCGAAGCCGCCCGTGCCGCTGTTCGACGCGCCGCCCGAGGAGGCGGAGGACGCGCTGATGAGCTTCAGCCAGTCGCTCAACTACGCGGGCGCGCGCGGGGCGGAGGACGACGACGAGTTTGAGGGCGCGGTGTTCTTCGGGGACGCAGATGAGGCGAGGGGGTTCTGATCATTAGGTGTACGCGTATGTGTATGTGTATCAGTATATTCTAAATTACGGGGTAGCTATCATCTATGCGCGGCCAATCTCCTTCAGGATCTCTGCCTTCCGCGCCTCCGAGACCGTCTTGAACCCCGCCGGCGCCATCTCGAACAGCCCGTGCCCGCCCGAGAGCGCGCGCAGCCGCGTGTTGTACTCCAGCATCTGGCTCAGCGGCGCCGTGGCGTGCACCGTGCGCCTGACGCGCGGCGCGCCGCCGCCGCCGCCGTGGCTGTTGTACGACGCCGAGGACGTGGACAGCGCGTCGGGCGGGATGTACACGCCCTCCTGCGAGTACGGCCCGTAGTCGTCGTCGGGCGCGCCCGCGCTTGCGTCCGCACCGAGCGCGGAGACCTCCCCGCCGTGCTCGGTGAGGTCCTTCACGACCTTGCCGAGGCTGTCCTCGTTCACGGTGACCTTGACGCGGATGTACGGCTCCAGCACGGGGCCCGTGCCCGCGGCGCGGAGGTGCGCGCGCAGGACCACCGCGGCCGCGCCCGCGAGCACGGACGCGTCGAGCTCGCGCGGGTGGCTGACGGCCTGCACCTGGATGTGCACGCGGGACATCGCGAGCGAGGTGTGCGGTGACGAGGAGAGCGCGGAGGCGAGGCCGCGCGCGAGGTAGGTGTGCGGCTTGAGGTCCGACGCGGAGGTGTCCGGCCGCAGCGGTTTGCCCGTCTCGTCTACGACGGCGTTGCAGTCCCAGGCCGGGTCGCCGGGTTCGTCGTCGAGCAGGGCGCGGAGCGCGAGCTTGACTTGCACGGCGACCGGCTTCCCCGAGACCTCTGTCATCCATTTGTCGCTGTTCGGGCCATCATCGAGCGTCCCGTACCCGAGGCCTTCGCGATAGCTGACGCGGCGCTGGCCAAATTCGAACCTGGCTTCAAACTCGTCTCGCAGGCGCCCCTCGACGATCTCGAGGTGCAGTGCGCCGAGTCCGTGGACGAGTATCTGGCCCTCCTGAGTTTCCACGCGCACTGAGGGGTCGGTGCGCGCGAGGGACTCCAGCGCGTGCTGGACGGGGTCCAGGTCGGAGTGCGAAAGGGGGACCACGGCTGCGGACATGACCGCTGGAGGTGGGATGATCTCGCGCAGGGACGGGATATCCACAGGCGCACCGCGCTCGTGCATCACCAGGGTGTCCCCGGTACGCGTGAACTTGAGCCCCTGGATGACGCCGACTGACCCGAACGGGAGCTCGTCTACCTCGGTGGGCTGGGAGGCGTACATCATCACCAGCTTCGAGATCCGCTCTTTCTGGCCTCGGGTGACGTTCCACAAGACTGCGCCGCGCTTCAGGGTGCCTGTGTCGTATTGAGCATGCAAGCATGGGAACAGTGGAGAAAAACTCACCAGAGTACACTCTGACATATGTCATCCATCCCTTCTTCTTGTCCCAGGCAACTTTCCATGCTAGGAGACGAAGTGGAGAATCGGCCGACTGGACTTCGTGCTTGACATCCAGCGGAGAGGCCAGAAGCTCGCCAACGTAGTCCATGACCAACTCAGTCCCGATGTTCTTCATGGCAGCACCGCACAAAACGGGCAGAATGTCTTTGCGCAGAGAGGCCGCGCGAAGGTGAGGCATGATGGCAGGGGTCTCCAGTGTCAGATACGACGACGGTCCCGATGGTAACTCCAATAATTGCTCCATTAGCTCTTCCGAGAACATGGAAAGATTTTCTAGGAGAGCAGTCCGCGCGGGCACCAAATGTGGCAAGATGGGATGGTTGGCAGGCAGAACCTCCATTTGACTCAGGCCATCCACGTCTCGAGGAAGCGGATGTCTGGTAGGCTCTGTCTCATCCGCCTCCCATTTCCATATCTCCCAGTTGACGAGGTCGACAAGACCCTGGATGCCAGGCTCTGCCCTGGCGTAGTCTTCCGGGTCGAACGACGAGATAGGCAACGTCAAGGCCACTGGGTTTGGGTGGAGGCGATGCGAGAGGAGGGATACAAGGGAGGACTTGAATGAAGCTCCCGGTCGGTCAAGCTTGTTCAAAAATATAATCCTCGTAGGCACTCCATACCTGAAAATCCATAAATTTTAGATCAAAGTTAGAGATAACTGGTAGCTTACCTACCTGTCCAGTTGCCTCCACACACCCTTTGTCTGCGCTTCGACTCCTTCTACAGAGTCAATAAGCACGACGGCGCCATCTACCACCCGACTAGCACTTTCGACTTCCATCCCAAAGTCCGCATGGCCAGGAGTGTCAATTAAGTTGAACGTCCAGTCTTTCCATTTCACGGGAATGCTCGCGGACTGTATGGTTATTCCTCTCTCGCGTTCCGCAGGTAGGAAATCCGTGGTCGTACTGCCGGTATCCACCGAACCTGAGGCAGATAGATAGGATGACTTCAATAGAACAGATTCTGTTAATGTAGTCTTTCCCGAGTCTATGTTCATCGTCAGTCAAGCCCTGAGACTCGCAGAACGAAAATGACGCGACTTACCTATGTGCGCAACGAGCGCCATGTTCCGTATCTTGGAAATATCATCGCGCGCTGCAGTCTCGAGGTATCTGCGCTGCAGAGTTAAGCTTTTGAGCGGAGGCTTGAGCCTGCTCAATCGAAGGAGCATGGCAACTTTGACAAGGCACGGAATACGATCGCGTATAACCGCGCGTATAAGTCCCGCAAGGTCCAAGTGTTATAATTGTTTGGCTGCAACAATGGTAACACCTGAATGAGCCCTCCCAGTACCCTTTCAGTCTGTTACTCCCATGTCCAATCTCCCACCACAGTCTGTCGACACACCCGATGGTTTTGAGGCGCGATTGCAGCAGCGCAACGCGCTCAAGCAAAATCCGCTGAGCACAGTACCAGCCAACGAAGTGCATCAACCTCACGGAAGGATACCTAACACTCCTCTAGCTGCTTCTACTGTTTCATTTCTTCTTGGCGGGATATTCTCTCCAGCACTGCTAGCCTCTGCTCTTGGGGCTTTCGGTATTCTTCCGAACGCGTTCTATCAATTGGGGTTCTTTGGTGCCGCCTGGGCTTGTTTCCACTGGCTTGAATTCGCGGTCACGGCGGGGTGGAATTTGGAAAAGTGCAGCGTAGATTGTAAGCGGTCTATTACAAAAATCGATGGGGAGCTGACATTCCTTCAGCCTTCTTGCTGGAGAATGGCGCGGTATACCATATCGCGAACTCAGTGGCCGTCTTGGAGTTTATCCTGATGCTCTACTTCAAACCATCTCTTAAATCATATCCTCTTGTCTCTACGATAGGTGAGACTTCTGAGGATACAACCAAGGACATCGCTAATGCTCTCTAGGTGTCGGGATGGTTGTGATTGGCCAAATATTGCGATCCACAGCCATGATTCACGCTTCAAACAACTTTTCCCACTCGGTCGCGTTCCGGAAGCTTGAAACGCATCGACTCGTCACAGATGGTATATACTCGTACGTGCCCGCTGACCTTAGAACGCGTCCAAGCAATTGATGAACTCCGCAGGTGGTTTAGACACCCGTCTTACGCGGGATTTTTCTATTGGGCTTTGGGAACCCAACTCGTCCTCCAGAACCCTGTCTCTTTCCTAGGATTCTCTGTCGTTCTCTGGAGGTTCTTCTATTATCGAACTCGAGGTAAGACCGCCGATAGTTTGTGAGGTCCTTATTGATTAATAGCTACATAGCTGAGGAGCGAGCTTTGGTTAAATTCTTCGGAGATGACTATATCAATTACCGCAAGCGGGTTGGAGTGATGATTCCTTTCATTCCCTGAGGCTCTATCTTGCTCGATAACTTATCCTTCGTTACTGCTTTGTTGCTTATCCCGAGAAATAGATTCATAGCATGCGTGATCATAAAGAAATGGGTGGAAATACATGCATGATGAGAGTTTTATCAAGTACAGCCCATGATCTACTCCTGCACAATCGTACCCTTCTCTGATACGTAGATCCCATCCAAGAACTTTCGGATATCCTTGTTCCGTACACGGCAGATACCCTGTATAGATGCGGCTGGAAGGCTATGAGCCGGAGTGTACATCAACAAAGCAGAATGCACTCACCAGATTGTGATACGTTCTCAATGTCGTTGCCTTGCAGGAGCAGCTCATCCTTCTGTGCCTTAGATTCCTCCACTGTGACACCCTCCAACATCTTCACATGTCTGACAGTCTTCTCGCCCAGGAAATTACGGATCTCAACTGCGTGGCCCTCCTCTTGGATGATGCAGTTGATGGGGAAATGGGCGTAGACGGCACGCATTTTATAGGAGAAGCCCTGAACTACGGTTAGCCTGGATGCTATACGCTCAGATCGCCTGGATGTACCTTTGTTACACCGGTGATCATGTTCTGGATGAGACTCTTAATCGTGCGCAAGCACGCGACGTGCTTGCGGCCGCCCTGCCATACTGCCAACGTAACCTTCTCGTTCTTGCCGCCCTTGATCAGCCGAATGTCCATGTCGACATGGCGAACATTTTTTGTGAGGGTTCCTCGGGGGCCAGTGACGGTGATGAGACGAGACTTGATCTCGACTTTGATACCCTCGGGAATGTCGAGTTCTTCGGTCTTGAGGACGTCCCGCATCTATGGTTAAAGACGAGATGAGCTTTGGTACATCGAGACACCACGGGATCCATCCAGCCGATTTGAACACAGATTTCGAGCTCAGATCATGTTGGGCGGAGCCCCAGCGACGCATAGCGCCATAGATTCGAGATAGAGGGCAGAACTGACCTTGTGTATAGGGTCTTGAGGCTGGGGGATTTGGGTGAGGGGATCGGGCGCACAGTCGGTCAATCCGGCGGACGCAATGAAGATAGCTTCCGCCACCCCCTGAATAGATGTCCTGACAATATATACAAATACCACACAAAAAATCACCAGCAGGAATAAATCTATACGGTGGCAAATGGTGTCTATCTTTGCCTTTATTTATGCGTTGGCCATAGCTACCTAGCTAGAACAATGCTGTTGGCCCAAGCGCAAAACCGGCGCAGGCTATGGCACGTGCATCTTGTGACCGAAACAAAGCCAAACAATAGATCGCA
>JACXVL010000880.1:0-14288 GCA_014898675.1 Athelia sp. TMB | reverse complement strand
CTGTTGGCTGCAAGACAGAAGACGGCTTCACTGTTATGCTCATTGAGCGCGGCGAGGGTGTGGAGACACGTCAAATCAAGACAAGTTACTCAACCACTGCCGGCACTGCGTTCATCACATTCGACAACGTCAAAGTACCCGTTGGCAACACCCTCGGCCCTGACGGTGGAGGCATTTTCGTCATCCTCAGCAACTTCAATCACGAGCGATGGGTCATGTGCTGTGCATCAGCTCGGAGTCAGCGTGCCATTGTTGAGGAATGTCTCAAGTATGGCGATCGCATCTCCTGTTCGGCGCTCAAATCAGCTAATTCTGGTTTCCTCTAGGTGGACATCACAGCGCAAAGCGTTCGGAGGCAAGCCTCTCAATCAACTCGCCGTCATCCGTAGCAAGATGGCTGCAATGATTGCTCGTACGGAAAGTTTGCAGGCATGGCTGGAGAACATCACTTATCAGATGACTCACATGAGCTACAAGATCCAAGCTGACAAGCTTGCGGGGTACGTCGAAGCATCTCAATTTGGGTCATCCGCGTACTAATCAACACCCTCAGCCAAATCGCATTTTTGAAGAGCTATAGTACGCAGTGCGGTCAAGAGACTGCCCGCGACGCTGTACAAATCTTTGGCGGGCGTGGTGTCACGAAGACTGGTATGGGCAAACATATTGAACACGTCAGTCGCCTTCATTCCTTCCATTGCTCTTGTTTGTTTATATTTTCTGGCAGTACCACCGGACCATCGCTTTCGACGCCATTCTCGGCGGCACTGAGGACGTTCTTGCCGATCTTGGTGTGAGACAGGCAATGAGGCACATGCCTAAGAATGTCAGGTTGTGATTATGAGCACTGTATTAACTTATCTATTTGGATTAACGTATTGGTAATGTCATGACCCTTGTAACATGCATCTCACCTATCAAAGCCAAATGGTTGTCGAAGCTCGGAGCCCGATATCGAATTGGCGATGTAGCAGACGGTCCATGAGGCCATGAGGTGCGTCATCTGAATCTCAATATGGAACCGACTTCAACATTAAAGTTACAATGACGACCTAAATAATTTGCGTAAATCAACCAACTCGCAAGCGCCGCCTGCGTCGGCTGAAACCCTGCTTGACTTGGCAGTTCAATGCTCAATGTTGGAAAAGACGAAGCAAAGATTTTGAGTGGGTCAGCTCGAACTTGTGCACTTCCGCGATTGCACCGCAGAGTCGTGAGCGGTAGAGTGGGGGGTCAATAAGGTCTCCTCTCACGTCATACGCAGGTATCGGGTTGACACGGTGGGTGTTGACAGTTTCAGCGAGTCCTTCCTTTGCCTTGTCTGTGAAGCTTTCTCTTATGGGGTACGGACTCGGAGAAACCTTGTCAAGCAAGGCAATGCATCCAGGTGAAACTAGTGCCCCAACCCAGTGCTGCGGGGTCAAGGGGTCTGACCCCCATTGACCCGGGGTCAAGGGGTCAAGGGTCAAAAGGTCAAAAGGTCAAGCTGACCCGTCAAAAGGCTGTGCGCGACCTCGGGCCGACAGTGTTCCCGGTCTCCCGGGACTGCTGTGCGCGCAATGATAGTTAAGTAGTACACCAAGATTTACAATATGTATCTATACAGTAGCAATTACAATGCATTCAAATTATTAGGGGCATTAGCAGCTGGTAAAGGCTGCTGCTCGTGCTGTTCCGCCTCGCATGCTAACTCGAGATCCTTCAAATTTTTCAGGCCACTCTGCCAGAAGTACTCCAAGCCTCTCCTTCATCTTTGCCAGGAGGCAGTCATGGCACCAAGCGTTGCAGTGAGTCTTGTTGGTTTTATACTTGGTAACATCTTGGTGAAATAATTCCCAGAGGGCGGATTTGCCAGCCATGGTAGTAGAAGAGGGAAAATGTATCTTAAATCATTATTATATATGAGCTTGATATGAGCCTCTACCGGCGCCACTCAACTCTCGTAATCCTGAGGTCATGTGACATTGACCCCCATTGACGGGTCATTGACCCTTTGACCCGACGGGGTCAATCATTGACCTTTGACCCGGGTCAAGAAAGGTCAAAGGGTCAAGGCAGCACTGCCCCAACCAACCTGCAAGCAAAAGATATTGACCATCCACCACTCACAAGGCCCTGTAGACTCGTCAGTCAGTGAAAGCTTGTGATGAACTTCGATGTTGTCAATTGACCTGGAATGCAAGCCAACCTCATTATGTCCATCCAGCCTTCAGACGTCACTCTGGCTCTTACGTCTCTGCGTCAGGAGCTGAGCCTCGGCGCTGTGCATCTCAAAAACAGAGTCGTCATGGCTTCGCTGACGCGAAACAGATCAGTTCCGATTGATGTCGCCAACAACTTCAATGTCGAATGTAAGTAGGTCCTGACTATATTCATGATTTCTGTCACTCACGGTCCTTAGACTATCGCCAGCGCGCTAGTGCTGGACTCATCCTGTCCGAAGGAACTTTAATCTCCAAGCAAGGAACACAATGGCCCCATGCCCCCGGAATCTACACTGCAGAGCATGCTGCTGGTTGGAGCAAAGTCACTGAGGCCGTTCACGGTGCTGGAGGCATCATATTTGCCCAACTGTGGCACGTCGGCCGCTCGGCTCACCCAGGCATGCCCCTGCAAAAGCAGGCTGGATTAGTGTCTGCTCCCAGTCCGATCAGTGGTAGAGGGGGCAAGTTCAGCTTACTCGACAATGCGGGCTACGTCACACCTGTTAGGGAACACCCCGACCCGAGTCTACTTGTTCAGGAGTTCAAGCAAGCTGCTCAATTTGCCAAAGATGCCGGATTCGATGGTGTCGAGTTCCACGGTATATCTAGTTCTTATGATGATTCAGAGTTCTCATCAGTATGTTTATATTGATAGGCGCTGGTGGCTATCTCCCAAACCAGTTCATTGACAAGTCCTCCAACAATCGCAACGACAAATGGGGCGGGAGCGTGGAGAACCGTGCCCGCTTCTACGTTGAGAGCCTTAAAGCCATAGTAAGTTATGTCTTGCTATCGTAAATGGCCTCAGATCAGACTCCCGAACCGTTGCTACCAGACAGAAATTTGGGAACCATCCAGAGTCGGGATTAAGCTAGCTCCATGTGGTGGCTACAATGATGTAGGCATGAACGAAGACGATACAAAAGAGTCGTATTCATATATCATTGATCAGTTAGTGGTATAACTTGTCGTTCTGGACATTTTTCTGACGGATAGAACTACAGCTGTGTCAAGCTTGGCCTGGCCTACGTCCAGCTCACCCGCTACGTCGGTATGCATAAATATCGATTCAAGGATGAATTCTAGTCGATGACCGTTTTCAATGTATTAATAATAGACTTCCTCGACCCAGTGTTCGACCAACCAGGTATCAACCAAGGCCAGAAACGGGCTTGTACCAGGCTTGACGTCGTCGAGACCTTTGGTCCAATTGTATACGCATCTGGTGGAAATACCAAGCTGCTTTTGAACGGAGATCTCTCAGCGGCTGAGGCGGAGAGGTTGATTGAAGAGAAAAAGATTGATGCTGTAGTCATTGGCAGGTCATTCATCAACAACCCTGATCTAGTGGACAGGCTATTCAAGGGCGAGCCGCTTAATGACATTCTGGGCTTCCCGCTCGACATGGGTGTATTTTATAACTTTGTGAACAGTCCAGCAGAAGGATACGTCAGTGTAGATTATTCGCTCTCTTTGTATGTGAGGCTGATAGGCAACTTTACAGACCGATTTTCCCAATATTCAGGCTGCTAGAGCAAAACCTCAGCACTCCAGCTTGAATGGGAACAAATGCCAGATCCAGTATTCGCATAATTGGATAGCCGATGCTTTGTAACCAAGCCATGACTCTTTCATTTCCGTCGACGCGTAATTGCCAGTCCTAAGCCAGTCCCTCTAGATTGCAGGCAGATGTCCTTCGAGCTGGCGATGCAGACTAGCCTGGATAGGTTGGGGTGCTGGATGAGGAGCCAGATCTATGTCAAATACACCGATATGCCGCTGTTGTTGTCCCGGTAAACTTGAAGGTCCCCACAGCCCAGGCACCCAAATAAAAATGCAGCAAGTGACCACTCACCTGGGACATATACATATGAATCATGATTGTGATTACCTTGTATTTCCTACATTTTTTGATATCAGTTGTTGTTGCAGCTTAGCTGCCTGTCTTTGATGATTGGTAGTTGCCGAGTTGGCACCAATCCACAATATTTAGAACCCAAGTGCGCCATCGAATTGATCAAGCGAAGGGTTCCTCCAACGATCTTGCGCAGACGACGAAGCAAAACCGAGCAAACAGCGAACCCTTCTCACAGGTGGTTGGGGTTGGAACTCGAGCTTAATAGAATCCGCCTGCGCGGTGCGGATTTTGCGGAATCAGACACAATTGGTTGCGAAGTCTGGGCTGTATAGCAACGGTTCTCAACGGTCTCACCTCACCTCACGCCTGTAGGATCGCCAGAGACACGACGGCCAGACGCCTAGAGCTATCCAAGTCATCGTCATTCCGCCAGGAGGTCTTTTTTTATTCTTCTCGATCCAAATACATGCCAAAATAATCGGTGAGACTTTGCTCGTCCTGCGCTCGATATTCCAAAATTTAACATTGTATCTGGTACTTTCAACAGTCTTCTCCTTTCTAGTTTTCCGCCTTCTACAACCCAGAAATCACCTGCACATCCGCACACACATTCCTTTCCAAACGCGCTCGTTCATTCATCTCTTTCTGCCATGCATCGACAACTTCATAGAAGGCAGAATTCACAGCTCTCCAGCCTATTCCAAGAGCCCACCAACATTGCTGGCTTGACTGGCGCTGCCACCGCAACGGCGAGCGCTGGCGCTTCAGACAGTTTGTTGATGACTTCTGGCACGGCTAATGGTGCAGACCCTACAGCTCCCCCATTGATCGTCGGCGGGGACACTGTTACCCTTACGTCCTCTGGGTCATCATCCTCAACAGCAGCCGCCTCATCATCGACTAAAGCAGCAGCATCCTCATTCAGTGGTAGTCAAATGTCTATGGGAACGGTCATAGGTGCATGTATTGGCGCCTTCGCAATATTCGGCGCGATCATATTGGGAGCATTATGGTGCTACAGACGTTCCATTCGACGACCCACACGCTCTCGCAGTCGTAGCATATCTAACAATCTCGACTCCCAGAAGATGAAAGTTCGCTCCGAGCCATGGAACAAGCTCCACGAGAAAGACCAGGGGGATGTCTGGGAGGGCATGATGCCAGGGCCAAGCAAGGAGTCGTCGAAGGAGATGATTGCAGCCCTCCCTCCAGCCAGAACCGCCACTCCTGCAGCTACTACCCTGGACAAGCTGGGCGGCATGTTCAAGAAGACGCCCAGCATGCGATCCACAGACGCCAAATCTCTCACGTCGTATGGCCATGATGATTTCGGCGACAGTCTTGCCAATGCCCAGCGAATCGCACAATATCATCCGCATCTCGCCGAGGAGCTCGCCAAGACCGTTTTACCGATGCGACCTGAGCTGGCCCGAGCAGATACATCTGCTATCTCATGGGGTGGCGACACCGTTTCAGGTGATAATTTCGACCGTAGCATGAACTCGCCCCTCCTGTCCATTGCTAGCGAGGTCATGTCACCCACTTTTGTCAACGTGAAAAGCACACCCACCGCCATCACATCTCAGCCCCATCGATGGGAGTCCGCCGAGGTCATGCACTTTGATGATTCGCATCCCGCAGGGCCGCAGAATCCTTTCGCAGATGTCGAAGAAGAAAGGACATCATCGGATAGGAAAAGCATCGTTAACCCGTTCTTCAATGCGCAAGGCTCTCAAGCTTCTCTGCCTAGACGGCGTCGGTCCCAGTCGAATCCCTTCAGTGACGATGCTCAGCCGGCGCACTCGCCAGCGCAGAGCGTAGATGAGGACAACGAGGATCGCATGCAATCGCTCATCGCTGCGCTGAATATAACCCAAGAGGCGCAACAGCGAGCCCGCATCGCATCTATGCACCCTTCGATTCTGTCTACCGCCAGTGCATACGAAGACAATGACAGCGTCGCTGACTTCCCAAATCCGCCCACACCGACCTCTGCAGGCAGTATTGCAACAACTTACGTATCGGCTCGTCAAGGCTAAAACCCCACGTACCAAATTGCACATACCTCACGCCTTTTGGCATCCTCGTACATTTCATACACTGTGCACTGCATTCACCGCACGATCTGGCATCGTCCTTATGAGACGAGGACGGCCAGTCGCCTCCCTCATATGTTTGCACATCACCAACCGCTCTCGCTCATCTCATTGATTGACGCATCTGCACCACTTGCTGTTTTACATTTTGCTCTCTATCCGTCTGCGCCTTGACATCCCATTTACCCCTTCCTCACTATATTGCTTGGAGCGTACGCATGTACGCCACCTATCTATCACGGTACCATGGGCTATCATGTTGATAATCGTGCCAGCATCTGTGCCCGCGCTGATCTCCGTTATCCTATACCACCGATTGTTTATTTTGTAACTTTGAAATTGCATGCTTCTACCTGATATGCAAGCGGAAATGACCTGGAAGGATGACGATTCTTTGACGGATCTGAATTAAATACCTACCGCAAGATCACGCAGTGATGGGCTATTGCCCTTGGTCTTCTGGTTGCCTGAAGCCCAAGGCGTGCCTTGTAGTTTGGCTAGGACGGTGGGCCGAGTGCAACCTGTAGATCTGTCAATGTAACATCTTCGGCTTTCATATTGCAGTCGTCCAGGAGATGGTGAGAATTTGCTCGCCGGCCCTAAAATTCAGCCTGGACGAGGTAAAGCAGGGCAAGGCAAGGCAAACCTATGCACCATCTGATGTGCAGATAAATACGATAGATTTGGGCCGATTCTTAATGCTCGAGCTACGCTGATGCTGATGGGCATCGTGAGCCCAAAATAAATTAGTCAAAGGACGCGCGGGTAGAAAAGCGCAACCGTTGGAGTGATCCAAGATTGATCTTGACATGCAGCCCATCGATACGGAGTGGCACCGCAGGGCGCAATTCAGATTGTAGTCGTGACGCGCCCCTCGTCCCGGCAGCGTTTATCAACGGATAGACAGACTTTAAACCCGGGGCTGATCGACGCTCGGGTGCCTAGAGTCTAGAGAAGCCCCCGAAAAGTCCAGTCTACCAAGAGATCAGTGGCTATGAATGCAGATATTGGGTGCCTGCTCACCGTGCTATGCTGCCATTACAAATTCTATTATGATGGTGGCTGCGTGACAATGCACGCTGGGAGGTTGAGGACGGCGACTGGGTTATACAGAAGGTTCGTATCCTATTTCCTGAGTGAACGTCGATAAATAGTTTGACTCGAAGGAAAAGTTTAGATTCTCAAGTCCGCGGCAAGTCCGCGATGTTCAAATCCAGACGGGCATGGTGTAGAACTTCTACAGCGGCCGCCTCGAAGTTGACATCCTCGACCACGGAAATGGTAACTTGTTCGGGTTGTTCCTTAACCATGGAACGTCATGAGATGTGGCCATGCCTTTGGTCTTTCGCACTTGATTTTAAATGTATGGAGAGACAGATGGGACGCGTGAATGGAAGTTTGGGCGAGTGACCATACATCGGGAGAAGAATGAGACAATTGAAAAAACCTCAAGTTTCTTGAACATGGAAACTGCAGTAGCCATTCGTATTGCCTCGCCCACTGGAGATGGATCGCGAAAAGCTGTCCGTCCGCCATGGCCACCGCCACCAGATTTGAAGATCGGCGCTTTCACCGTAGATTCGAACACGGACGTACCTTTGAGCCGTGTTCCTGACACCATTCGGCACCGCGATCACAGGAGTCTTCAATCGATCACATGGGACAATATGGGCTCAGATGGGCTCTCTGTTGAAACGATAGCGTATTCTTTCATGGCCCCTTGCGGATCCGGAAGCACTTGTATGAGGATGTATCACAGCCAAGGAGAGGTTTCAGTATTTATAGGCTAGTATTGCAGAAAAGCAGCAGCGCTGTGCGATGTGAGTTTTGGCGGAATGTGTGGGACGAGATCTCTTGAGATACGAGGGCCAAGATGCGACAGGTCTCCGGAGATTGCTCCCCCGAATGTAGACTCCTGTCTACTCCTGCCACTCATTTAGACGCCGACCTCGAGTTCTCTTGAGTTGTTCACTGATCCGTAAATTAGTATCCGAGAATTAAACAAAAGGACTGCCCGCACGATGCATAGCTGTGCTGTGCCTCGGCCGCTACATCCAACATTCGCAAGTTGCTGATCTGGAATGTGGCGCATATTGACGACAAGCCCCTGCATGAGTGCTCGGATCGTACAACCAGTCGTCTGGCATGATTCGGGGTTGTTCAGGTGGCCTGCCTATAGTCAATGAGTAGGTACACATGTGTCATTTCCGCCGGCGTACCGAGGTGAGGTGCACTTATCAGCCATTCTGCGACTTTTACGTGCTTGTAGGAACCATTAGGTGTATTCACGGCGTTGCGCACCCAGATTTGGAGAGCAGGCGATTCGATAACGGCGAATGTATGGTTACGAGGCCCAACAACGAGTCACCACAGGTCTCCAACTGTCTCCAGATGTTAAGCACGATACTTATACGGGTTTCACATTTGACGCGAACCATGCCGCGAGAAACGGATGAGCAGGGTGCTGCATGCAGAATGATGTTGTACGCGAACGGAATGCGAACGGGCGGTTACTAAAATGATGAGATACTTTGGAAGCCAAAGTATCACAAGTAAGGCGATAGTAGCAGCACGGGCGGTAGCGCAAAAAATTGGCAGGAGAAGTTGTATTGAGTCCCCGATTTCGGCAATGCCCGCTGGGTGGTTAATACTCGTGAACACTATCTCGAGTTCAATCGCCACTCACTGCCCTGAGCAGGTGCGTGCCAGAGTTATGGGCATAAGGCACCCGCATAAACACCCACAGAAATTGCGCCGCCACGGCATTTAGTATCGGTGGCCGCGCTTTCAATGAAATCCAGACATCGCACCCTATTTTCACTTCTACAGCATGAGACAATCGCATAGCTTAGCTTTGCGGCGGGCTCTTTGACGCTTACCCATAGCCGCAAAATCCGCTGATCAACAAACTGCCCAGAACTGCTCTCAGTATAAAGAGATCACATTGACCTGACCCGCAGCTCTGCTCTTTGCTAACCGTTCTCGGCTCCGACGTCAGTCTGCTAGTACAAGTGAGTTGCGCGTGTCCGATCGCATTGTCGATCAGCTTCATATTGGACACCTCTCACATTGGACACTTACCTTCAGACCCCGTTGGAGCTGTCGGCAAGATATATAATAGACACAGAACGAAGTTCTTCGCTTCTTGCGCCAATTGCACTCAGTCATGTCCGACTATAGCATGAACCATGGCCAGCAGCAGTGGGGCGCACCCGCGTTTCCTGAGACGCACCATATCCAGCTCGAGGAATACTATATGAATAACCCATCCCAAACAAATGGACACGTCCAGCATCATGCACCTCATCACACTTCATCATATCCTCCCGCAGGCAACCAGATACCCAACAGATTGTCCCACAATGGACCCGGTCCGCGTTCCCATTCCTACAATGCTCATCCCACCTACAGCTTCAATGCTGGCACTGCTTACACACCCTCGATGGGTCAAGCGAACTTGAACACTACCCAACAAACGATGACTGAGGGTGGATTTCTCGCGCAACCGTCTTATCGCCCACCTTATCCGCAGGTCGTGACATCTTTGCACGGCTCCCCCAGTTTCAATAACAATTTGACTCCAAGCGAGCCTGCGACAAGCCCCCCTTCTTTCACCGTATCGCCCATGTCGACTCCCCACATATTTGGTTCCCAACCTCTCCCCTCCCATGCTCAAGCACAGTACCGGCAGCAGCAGTCCCACATGCATCACGATGCCTCAGCTTCAGTTCACGAGTCCGAACAGGGTCGACAGGTGAAGAGACTCCGAATCCCCGAAGAAGATGACGATTTAGAGCCTATGAATATGGTTGAAGATGAGGATTCCAAAGATGGCAAGGACTCAAAATCAAAGCTGTAAGCCTCGCGTGCTGGCCTCTTGGTTTCCCTACTTATGATGTGCAGAGGTGGTGGTGCTTGCCAACGATGCAAAGGCTTGAAGGTGCGCCAATTCTTATGGAACTCTGCACTTGATTTGACGCTTTCTCTGAAAAGGTCAAGTGTGAATTCCCCTCCGCGGAGGACGCCTGCAGACGTTGCATGAACGCAGGAAAGCCATGCTGGATTCCCGGCCGCAAGAAACGACGTACTCCTCCGTGAGTCACTGAAATGAGAGCTATTGTTCTAACAGGCTGAGAACGCATCCTTAGTAAACGTGAACATCTCTTGCAGCAGATACGTGAACAGACAGTGCACATAGAGAAGCTTATGGCGCAACTCGAAGCAACAAAAAAGCAGACACAATCCACCTCTGCCCATCGAGGTTCGCCCAGTGCCGACATGCTCTCGCCCCTTGATCCCAGCTCTCCCTCTTCGGCAACCTCAAAACCGGACGTCGAGGAATGGATCGCCAAGGCACGCGAATCGATAGAGGCATTCGGAGGCCTCATTGGAGCTGGAGGCGCTGGGGCGACTCAGGGTTTCTTGCAGGACCAGGACCCAGATGACTCTTGGAACGAATCCGACGACAATAGCTCGCCAGTGGAAGGCGAGGACAGAGCGTCGGTGGATCCTGATGAACGTGGGGACGACGAGAGGCCTGGCCATGTAAGATCACCTTCGACCGGCCAGGAAAGTGTTGCGTCCGGGTCAAAGTCTTCTGCTGCAACTTGGACTCAAAAGCCAGTGATGCTGCCACATGGCTCCAGCCCTTTCGGGCTCATGGCAAATCTGTCTTTGAAGCACGGGAAACGGCAACCAAGCCCAGGCATTGCAGAAGAGGAGGACGTTGGGGTTGCTAGCGATCAATACTTCAAACCAGGTGAGTCCGCTCAGGAGAACATGTCTCAGTGGTATTTATCTTTGCATTAGAACGCACACCTGATCCGGAAACCATTCGGACGCCCACGGACGTTAAACCGGCACCACCTCATATACTCGCTCGCGGAGTTATAACACCCGACGAGGCGGAGAAGCTATTTAGAATGTCAGTTCCCTTGATTTTGCTTTGCTGCACGCATGTGTTTCTAATAGTTGAGCAGATACTTTGATAACATGAACCTCTCATGCTCTCTGCTTGACCCTTATCTCTATACTGCACAGAAAACCTGCTACCGGAGCCCATTCCTATTTACCGTCAGTAAGTGCCAGCGAACGTTCTCTATGTGACACACTCGTTGATTTGCAAACCAGTCTGCGCCATCGCGTCACGGTTCTACGTCGAGAGGCCGGATCTATACCACGATCTCATGCACTATGCGCAACTTGCTGCTGGCACAGCTCTGATTGGTGGTCACAAGAGCGTCGAGGTCTGTCAGGCATATATACTATTGAGTTTGTACCCGGTTCCCGCACGCAAGTGGGAGGATCATCGCACTTGGCTGTACTTGGGCCTGGCTATCAGGTGAGCATAACTACGCCGCTGAGGGCATTTTCATTGATCACGACCGTCCCCAGAGTCGCAAGCGATCTCAATTTGCATCTCCCAAATACTGCCAAACCTCAGAACGAAGGACACGCTCGCGAAATGCTGAACCGCACTCGCGTTTGGCTGAATTGCTTCAATCTCGACCGTTCTACTGGGTCGCAGTACGGCAAGGCCCCAATCATCCCCAACTCGGATTATGTCGCGAACCACTCAGAAAAGTGGTGGAAAAGCTCAGAGTACAATCTGAAGAACTTCGACATGCAGGTGAAGATCACTCCAAATCCCAATTTTCCAACCCGTCTAATCGAATTCTTGCAGCTCTGTGGATACAATGCTGAGCTCAAGGTTATGGCAAGGTTCACTGCTAAGGTGTACAATGATCCGAACCATCCGACGGGCTTGAACAAGGTACTTATTGCAGGGCAAGGGGAGTCGCCAGACTGACCTGTGCACACAGAATGTCAACTTCGAGAAAATCGCTTTCGAAACCGACGAAGAATTGAAGACTCTGGGAAGCCATTGGTTTGCCCTCCTCGACCAAACGGATCAGACCGATACGCAGAACAGATTCCGGACAGGGTTGCTCAGGATAGCGTATAGTTACGCTCGGCTTGTCGCTCTGTCACTAGCTTTCCAGCATGCATTCGGAAAGCAGGGCAGCAACGACAAGGCGCTCGTCAAGAGGGTCGGTCCATCCCGATCAACGTGCATACTGTTTGGCTTAAATTTCATTATTAGTGTCTTGCTGCGGCTTCTGATATAGCGAATATCTACGTCAACGACGTCGGTCGCCCTGCCCAGAGTCAGTTCGCTTCACTTCTCCTGTGACCACTCTCCTCAATTCTGATTACAGGAATTTATATTCGCCACGGTCCTGAAGCGCAGTGTGTTTTCGTTACGTTCGCCGCGTCGTTTCTCGTCAAGGTAGCGCTCTTAGCCCTCATGTATCTATCTTGATTGCTGACAGCCCGTCTTCATGATAGCTATTACATAAAAAATACTCCACCTACCTTTCGTCGGAGAAACGTTTAGAGATACGTAGCCTTGTCCAAAGTGTCGCCGAACTCTTAGGATCGCCAGAGATAGCGATCGACGATCATCACTCTCCCAAACTGTACTCTCGCTTCTTGATGGGCCTGCTCGCCACTCCTATGGCCCACGTCGACTCCGGTGTCAGCAGTGGATCATCCAATAGCTCGCAGTCAAGACTAGCGGGCAAAGGGACATCAAGGACTTGCCACACCCCAGATTCCGACCACTCTTTTGAGATCGTGCCTTCGAGCCCAGCGACATCAGCAGCCAATTCTGCTCGCGAATCAAGCCCTACCATACATTATGTTGCAGCCACTCCTCCCAGCTTCTCGCCATATAACAGCTCGCCAGCAAATGCCACAAGAGACTTGAATATGGACGACTTTTTCCCACAACCGTTGGCCTTCGAAGCAGAGTTGACACAGTCTATGCAATCTGTCCAAAACTCCCTTTGGGGTGGGGATATGGCGTTGACTGGTAAACTCCTTATCCATCCCGCGAATCGTCCAGTTCACTGACATCATACGCAGGCTTCCATTGGATGAGTAACATGCAAACCGGCAGCAACGACTATTCAATACCATCCAACGGTGCGGGTGACATGTATGACTCAAACTACTTCGCATCATAACTGCCAGCTCGAGTGGCAGGTCCGCGTTCTAATCTTCCCTGCTTGTTGTTCGTTTGTTAGTGCTGTACAGTTATGTTGTTCTCTTCCCTGTGTTTTCGTTGCCACCGCTATGCATAATTCATCTCCCTGAGCCGTCGAATCATATTTATCGCATCTTGTCCGTATCATCACATCTCATAATCATTGCTACATACATCACATATCGGGGCACGAGTACAGGCACATCCAAAGATTAACCTCATCCAAAGATTGACAATACATTGTTCTTTTTTTCTCAATCAGAATTCACTTCTTCCTCATCCTTTGATAAATTCGACTTCGCCCTTGATGGAAGCAAGCATGTCTTGGGTTGTTTTGGTGGGTTTCCATCCGATGGACCTGGAGCGCTCACCGCGCGCCCGGGAATTCGATCCAAGATACTCAGCCTGCATTATCAGTCAGCCCAAGGGCAACACCATTAAGGAAGAAATGCATAACATACCCCGCCAGTGTATTTCTGCAATTCTTCCTTGCTGAAGGATGTTGGTGTATCGGTACCTCCTACGGCAAGATCGATGAGTGCCTTACAGATCGCCTGGCCGACCTGATAAAGGCTGTGTTCGCCATTTTCGCCGAAATAGAATCCCTCCCTGCCATGCCCGGGCGTGATAGACGAAGGTGATGTTACTAAATCAAACAGCAAGACGTAGAGATTGGCCACTAAGTGTTCGTATTAGCAAGGTTCAACATGCATGAATGGGAAACTAACCATCATCGATGTGCACATTCGGCCACAGATTCTTGCCCTCTCCTACCATTCCCCCTTGCTTTCTGTCCAAGCTGAATGCTGAAAGTTGGGGAATTTGCTGGGAGTGAGACTTCTGAAATCCGGCGTCTACAAAACGGTTCTGGGCGACACCATATATAGTCGATGGCAAAACGATGTATGACTTGATGTAGCCTATCAAAGCTCCCAGTTCATGCCTTGACTGAGGTAGAATGTGAGTCTGTTTGCGTACCTTCTTTATCTGCCGCAACAATTTCCAAATCCACGTTGCGATGCAACTGCGTATCGGGCAGTGACTCTATTTGCTGCACATCCGAGTCGTAGTAGATGGTCTCG
>JACXVL010000088.1:198707-212918 GCA_014898675.1 Athelia sp. TMB | reverse complement strand
AGATTTCAACCTTCAGGAGGTATATGCGGTGAGGTAATAATCGGCCAGAATGCTAAGATGATATCGCCGTTGGACAAAATATTCTCCGCGCTAATATGATCTTCGCTCAGGGCTGAGCGCTGAGCAGGCCTAGAGATGCGATGCGTCCGTGCCTACATCGGCATTTAGGACAAGTTCCACCAATGGGATTGTGCTGCTCAGAATAGCATTATAGACGCGTGCAAAGGGTTCAGATCTATGTCCGGCAATGCACCAGGTAGCAGGCGACAATACTATAATCCGCCCCAAAACATTCGGAGACCAGCTGCTGCTCAGCGCATCTCATATGATCCGCGTGGACGCGCGAGCATCGGCAATTCGAACTCGGACCCCCACTCCCCCACCTACGCATTATAACAGTAATCCGCGAAGCACACCTGGCACTGCGCCGACCGCGCCGCCCCATTCCGAGCCAGCTGCGCGTCGACCATCGCGCATGCCAAGCACGCCCCGTTTCCCGCCGCCGTCGCTATCGCGAACCCGTTCGCGTAGTAACCCTGCTGCTGCGCGGCGGAGAACTGCGTCGCGGAGGCGGTGCCGTTGACCGCGTACACGACGTCGTGCTTCGGGATGTACACAACCAGCGGCGTCGCCGCGGTGGAGGAGGAGTTCTGGCACGCGGAGCCCAGGAAGGAGATGCGCTTGTTGCGCCCGGAGGCAACGAACTGCTGCGGGGTGGGGATGCGCGGGAACGGGTAGTTCTCGGCGCCCCAGCCTGGCTGGGAGACTTTTTGATACTCGGCATACAGCGCCGCTCCATTGGGGTACAGGTCAGGCGTGTCATTCTGCAAGTATCAATGAAGGTCAGAGGTGATGAGACAGCCGAGGGGCGGCGCAGCTCACCGAGTCGTCGATGGCAAAGATCACGTCCACCTTGCGCGCGGGCTGGATGAGTGGCCACAGCGGGAGGTTCGTGAGCGGGTACGATGCGCCACCGTCAATGAGGTAGAGCGTGTCGTCGCCAGAAGATACGTACCCGGAGGAGCTAATGCCGTGGAATGGGTTGGCGACTATGCCGGTATCAACTAGGGAGTCCGGGATGAGAGAAAAGACGCCTTCCAGGATGGCTTGTTCGGCGGTGGTCAGGTTTGCAGAGAGCTCCAGGAGGAGACCTGGGTCGGTGATGCTGTTGCCCGAGGTCCCCATCAGCCAACTGGAACCCAGAAGTTGATTAGCGCAAAGCATACGTGCCTGTGAGACAAACAAACCCGGCATTCTCGTAGCCTTGGACACATGCATTCGTCGTGGGGTGGCCAGAAGTGAAGGAGCTCCCGAGGTATTCAATGGGAATGTCGACACTGCCTACGGCGGGGCTGTTCAGGCCAAATGCGTATGGCGTGTATTCGTACTGTAAGTAAACTTCTGTTAGAATGTTGGCGACTAGCCGGGCAGTGAGTAGAGCACACAGGAAGCCGTGCTTACATTTGGATTCGCAATAGTGATATTCGCTTGGAAAAGCTCGCGTCCTGTAGAATAGATGATCGGGAAAGGCGCTGCCGAGTTGGCAAACTGAGTCACGTTCTGGATGGACGAGAAAAGAGTCGTCGAGCCCGGTCCTGTGGGGTTATCCAGGTCGTCGCTGCGCATATAGCCAGTCAGTCAGTGCGAGACGTGCCCATATGGGATGAGAAAAGAATCAAGAAGTCTTGCTTTGCTTACAATACATGATAGGATATTAAACGGCCGTATGGGTCCACAGAAGCAACGGGGAATCCTGCAGCAGCCTTCGCCAGAAGGGAAGTGGCTGCGTCGAGGTAGAGGTTTGGATCGTCTTTTTTGGGGAACAACGCATTCTCCGCCAAATCCCACACGGATAGCATATCAGCGAAAGTCGGGAAGTCGGCCAATGCCCAAGAGCCAATACACCAGGCACCCCCGGAAAGACCTGCGGCGTAGTTGGCTAATTGTAGTATTCCGCCTGTGCCTGCTGCTACTGCGCTGCTGTTTCGGTTGTCAAATCCGCTCAATATGCCACCACCAGTAAGCATGGCTCTGCGGACAGAACACAACGTCAGGTTGGAAAGAGGAGATGGATTCATCATACTGACCGAAAGCCACCTCCGCTGACCGCCATCGCCACATTTGGCAGAGTCACTCCTGGAACGGGACTGCCAGTTGGTATGAAAGAGGTGATATTGAAGTCGGTGATGTTTGCATTGGCGAGGTAGGTCGACCACATGCTCTTCGACGCTGCAGCCTTGGCCGCAACGTAGGCCGCCTCTTGTGGATTCATCGGACCCGTACGCGTAGTTTGTCGCACCTGGAGTCCAGCTGGGCATGTCACTTCACACGGGGCATACGACCCGCATGGAGAGTCGCGTATGGCTCCATCGCGAGGAGAGATGGGGTTCGCGCCGAGGAGAAGGGAGGCAGAGAAGATAAGGGCGAGAGCAGCGAACAGCATTGAACTTTGATTGGGCTCGCACAGAGACGCGCAGCCTTTGTTGAGCTTGGGAGGGCTTCAATATATTCGATCACCCGCTGACTGGAATATTGATGAAGGGAAGCAAAAGGGAAGCGATTGTTTCGGTTTTTGATCTCCGTGCCGAAGAAGCAGTGCTCGTCATCGTCATTTACAAGGGCCCGCCCATCATAGTTCTTGTATGCGTATTGATGATTCACGGGACAGGATGGTGGTGCTCGTACGTCTTCGTACGTGCTGGGTTTTCCTCCACCCCAGAATAGTTACCGTCCCCGTGGATTCTCTCAAGCTCGACCATCGACTCCCAGCCAGCTATATGTAGGACTAGATGCCTAGATACCCTAGATGTCTGCATGGGAAGCAAGTGAGGGGTCTGGGGTGTTATAAATTAGGGGCGTGAATTCCTTTGAATGCGAAATATCGATATCATGAGCTTCAAGTTGTTTAGCGCCGGCGTGGTCGTTGCAGCTGTAACCCCGTCCGGACTCTGTTACTACGATATCTTACTTTGGACATGATCACATACCTATCTTCAGTTTCTTACCATCTGTTTCCTGCTTCACGTTCTACCTAGCTCCTTATCTTACGCTTTCGGAATCGACTTTGGTTCTGTTTAGCCTCGGCCTGATCTCAGTGAAGTCGCTCCTGTGGAGCGACTTACACTTTTTTTTAAACTTCAACCAACAGTCAACCAAAACTGCGACGCCGTGCGTCGCAACTAGGCCCCACTCTCAACCCACTCTACACTCTACCCCTTTTGCGCTGCAATTTCGCCTTTCTACCGCTCCCAGCCCTTGTCTTGTCACCGCGCCGTTCTCCATAACGACAGAGGATCCGAATCCAATCTCGATCCGGACAGATCCCACCCGGCGCCCAGTACATCATGCCATTCCACCCGCCGATGCCGACTCGACTCAGTATACGATTTCAGCTACGGCCGCTCACGACACAGCACGTCGCGTCGCATTCCCGCTCAAGTCGAGTGCGCTCGTGTCTAGTCCTTTCCCGCTAGCCGATCTACCCAAGTTAAACCAACCCCACGCTCATTTCTTGTTGCTTAACCACTATTAAGACCAAGCCTTATCCACTCGGAAACGCACACTCCAAGGATGTGACATTCCGCCTACATACAGCATGCTCTCACCGTACAAGCTGTTTGGACAGTATAACACCTGCACCATGCGAAAGCTCAACCCGCTCGCCCCTGCTGGGAGGCCCTTTGGCCCTGGATCCGCCACCACATTTCTGCCCGCCGATACGACACCATCACGCCAGCCATTTGCTGTCACCCTCTCCACATGGCCTTGTATACCTTCCATCATGCCGAAGTCTGTCTGTTTCGCTTCCTGCTGGACAGTGGCCTTCGCGTGTCTCTTGTCCACCACACGGCTATTTCTGCCCGCCGCTCCCGCCGGACAGTGTCTCGTTTGGCCCTCGTCTCTCACCCAGTTACTATTGCCTGCTACCCCGTTTCCCACCGCCCGCTGTCTGTCCGCCCGCAGCCCGAATCCCGTCGTCCGTAGCCCGAAACCCGTCGCCCGAAACCCGAAACCCGTCGCCTGAAACCCGAAACCCGTCGCCCGAAACCCGTACCCCGTCGCCTGTAGCCCGTCGCCTTTCACCCATCACCCATTGTCCTTCGCCCGTTCCCAATCTTCACCAACCGTTTCCTGTAGCCATCGCTGGTGATCACCGCCCGTCCGTCGCCCCGTTGCGGTACCCTACATCGCAGGTCTCCCCGCCCGTCATTCACCTGTCCTCGCCTTTTTCCATGACCCGGTTCTCCGCTCTTTCCGCTTGCAACTTCTGCGCATTTGGGTTTTCCCGCACTGATTGCCCGAAATGCCCTCTTCTGCGCCGGAGCAGTAACCTCTCAATCGAGCCCAGTCTGGACTGTAGAGACATGAAGTCGAACATCCTTGCGCCACATGTCACGTGTTACTTTGCTTACCTCGCGCGATTAGATATCTCTCTTCCTCAGTCGTTCTATCAACAACGTCTGAGGTAAGAGTCCATACACACATTCTTATATATTACTTTTCTAACATACCTACAGTATATTGTACAGGTATGATAATACAAGAGTCGTTCTATCAACAACGTCTGAGTATATTGTACAGGTTCTAACAGGTTATGACCACCCGTTCGACGCATACATCTCAATTTTAGGACACGCTGTACTCCTTTTAGCATTCTGCTTCCTCTCTCGCACTCCTGTGTGCTCTTTCCTGCAGCTGCTTGAAGCGCGGACCCGGCGGTTTCGTCCGCACCGAGATTTCGATCAAGATCTGAAACAACAACCGCCGCTTACAACATGTCACATCTTGGCGGACCTAGCGGAGCTGCCGTTGCCCCTGGTGGGGCTGGCAGCACTGGCGGGGCGGGTAGCGCTGGCGGGATGACTAGTTCGTCATCCGGGACGCTCAACCCATACGTACGCCCGATCTCTATCGTCCAGATCACCAACGGAATGATTACCTCTTTGTCCAACGATTCCGATTTCAAACCCCTCTCTTTACTTGATGATAACTATGTCTATTGGAACAAACACATCCTCAGTGTCCTCAAGCTTCAGGATATCGCTGACTACGTTCTCGGGAAGATCTCGACTCCCACGGAGCCTTCAGCATACTGGATGTGTATCTCAAATCACCGGAAGATTATCGCTTTTCTCGAACAGTTCGTGGCTGATTCCGAGAAGGAGTTCCTGGAAACCGAAGACTCGGCGGTTGCCTGGAAGAACCTAGCCGATCGTCATCAGAAACGCGGACCGATCACTCAGATCCGCCTCATCCAGGAGCTCTTCTCACTGGAGTTCACTTCCGACATCGCTTCTCTCCCTGGCGCTATAGAACGTGCTAGGAACATAACCGACCGCATATATGCGCAGAGCATTCCAACCGCGGACACCCTCCTGCTCGTTTCGATCCTTGGTGCCCTCGAGAAGAATTATGATCAGATTCGTTCGGACGCCACCTCCCATTTCATTTCGAACCCTACCGACGGACTCAAATGGCTGATCAATCGCATCTCGGAAGAAGTGCTATTCAAGGCACCGAGATCGACAGGTGATCATATGTCCGAAGTTGCACTGTTCACTGCTTTCGTGTGTGGGAACTGCGGGCGCAAGGGTCACAAGGATGATCTGTGCTATCAGAAAGGGGGAAAGATGGAAGGTCGAAAGGAGGAGGTCGAAAAGGCGATCGCCGATAGGAAGGCGGCTAACCCTGGAGGTCCTGGAGCCTCGAGGGGGAAGCGCGGTGGTCGGGGAAAGTCCGATCACAACCCCTTCCGAAAGACCACAGACGGCAGAGCTTATGTTATCGATTTTCAAACCAAGCAAGCTGTGTTCGTCAAACCTTCCGATTCTGATGCTTCCGCCTCGACCACTTCCCTCATTTCCCCCGCCGTCTCAAATACTACCGGGAACTCTTCCGCTGCCCTGATGGCATTGCATACCGATTCGATTCCCGACGCCTGGGCTTTGTGCACCGTACCTGAAACTACCAATTCCAACTCTCCGGTGACACCTTCGCTCCAGAGCACGTTCCCGTTACTTCCCAACTTCTGGTCGTTCGCCGATGGAGACGACGACGAGTACGGGTTTATGTCGGTTCCTGCCGCTGGGGGGGGTGACGCTGCTCTCGCAGTTAACTTCCAACGTCAAGAACCGGCATTTGTATTGGATTCTGGCGCGACGACCCATATCTCCGGAACGAGATCAGATTTCCTCGATCTGCAGATGATTCCGCCCCGACAGATCAACGGCCTCGGAGGCTCGCTTAGCGCTGTGGCTGTGGGCAGTGTTCGTCTTTCTACCTCACTCGGTGGCGACCTCACCCTACGCCATGTTCTGTTCGTTCCGGGCGCAAACGTGCGCCTCATTTCAATCAAAGCACTGGCATTTAGCGCGCAAGACGTGAAAGCTACGTTCGGACGGACCGGATGTACCCTCGCCGACGCTACTGGTCGTATTATCGCCGAGGGCGACATCTCAGCGACTCATTCCGGACTCTACATCCTTCGCACCTCGACTATCATCTGCCACGCTGTCGACTCGACTGTACCTGACTCCAACCCGCACATCTATATATCCGCACGCGTACCAGATCTCCAAGTTTGGCATAATCGCCTGGGGCATCCGAACGTCAGGAAGCTCGTGCATATGGTGGATAACGGGCTGGTCGAAGGTATGCAGATAGATCTCTCCTCCCAACCCGCAAAATGCCAATCATGTATCCAGGGCAAGCAGACACGAACATCTGTGCCGAAGATACGTGAAGGGGCTAGGGCTACGGAGGTATTGGAGATACTGTACATCGACTTGATTGGGCCACAGGCTGTCGTCTCCGCGACGGGTAACCGTTTCGCGATGAATATAATAGACGATAAGTCGTCGCATAGCTGGTCGATCGGTCTGAAAGATAAGACCCAAGCGCTGCCTCACCTGATCAATTGGGTGACCGAGGTCGAGTTACAGACCAACAAGAGGGTCAAGCTGATGCGGATAGACAACGGGGAGCTAAAGTCGATCGCGTTCGAAGCGTTCGCTGCGTCAAGGGGCATCACTATACAGTGGACGGCGCCTCATACCTCGGCGCATAATGGAAGGTGCGAACGTGTTAACCGCACACTCCAGGAGTCCGCTCGCACAATGCGGATTCAGGCCAATGTACCTCCCAACCGTTGGGATGAGTTCCTTGTCACTGCGAACTACCTACGGAATCGCGTCGCCACGGTCGCGCTAGATCAAATGACACCTTACGAGGCGTTTACCACGCGCAAACCGAACGTCTCGCACCTGAGGGAAATAGGCTGCAAAGTATTTGTGCTTATATTAAACAAACACAACCCGAAGATATATGCAAGGTCGGAGGAGTGTGTACTGATCGGTTATGGCTCAGACTCGAAGACTTACCGCGTGTATCACCGTGGATCTCACCACGTGTTCGAGTCTTATCACGTCGTGTTCATCGAGTCGAAGGACGAAGAGCGCCCCTTCCGACCAGGTGTTATTGCCGGTCTGGATGGGGATGAGGAGCCTGCGCCACCTACTCCTGACACCCAATCACTTGATGCGCCACTCCCCCGTTTCTGGCTCATCGTCCAGTAACCTATCCGAGCGCGCCACTACACCTGTTCCCGCGGTCATTCATCCGGTCCCAGCCCATGTGTCTGAACCGCGTCGGTCTGCTCGTCAGGTCGTGCCCACTCTACGTCGCGCCGAAGCCAGCTCCATCCCGAGGATCTCTGCAGTGGCGCAGGCGACCGCGGAGGCTAGAGCCGCTGGGGAGCGTGTACGTGAGGCGCGCCACACGAGGACGGCCTCGCGATCTGGAACCTCCTCTCAGGGAATTGTCCGGCCACCTCGGTCTAGATCAAACTCTGCTAGACCGACCGCACCTGACTCGAGTATCCCTGCCCCCATTCTACCGGCTCCTCGTATCCCTACTGTGAACGAGGAGGAGGTGTCCGCGTTTGTGGCGTCTTTGCCCAGCGATATACGTGCATCTCTGCTGGACGACAGTCCGCTCGGCGACGACTTCTTGGACCCTGACGAGGAGGTCGATCCCGAGGATCCGAAGACGTTCAAAGAAGCGATGGACCGGGGCGATAGGGATAAGTGGATTGTGGCAATAAAGGAGGAACTGAAGTCTATTGACGACTTGAAGGTCTATAAGCTGGTCCCTCGCTCTCAGGCGATAAATGAAGGTCGTAAGGTGCTCAAGGGTCGCTTTGTGTTTCATCTGAAACGCGACCAGTTCGGGGCTATCGAGCGTTGGAAGGCGCGATTCGTTGTGCGCGGGGATCGCGCCACCCCCGGAATCGATTATAACAAAACCACCTCGCCGACGATGCGCCTGGAAACCTTCAGAATAATCCTGCATATCGCGGCCGCTATGGGATGGGGGCTTCACCAGCTAGATGTGAAGACCGCATTTCTCCGGGGTAGACTCCCGCCTGGAGAACACGTCTACATGGAGCAACCTGTTGGTTTTGAAGTGCCTGGCTTAGAAGATTTCATCTGGATGCTAGTGATGGGGCTATATGGTCTTCCGAACGCCGGCCGCGTATGGTACATCGCTATGAATGCGGCGATGCTGGACCTTGGCTACACGCGCGTGCCATGCGAACATTGTTTGTATTTCAGGAAGTCCCCTACTGGCACGGTACTCGCAGGTGTCCACGTCGACGACTACATGGCTGCCGCGAGTACGGAAACCGAAGGTATTCGCTTCAAGGGTGAGCTTGCGAAAATATGGGATATCAAAGACCTCGGTGTGGCGAGGTTCTGCGTGGGCATAGCGATCGAACGCGACCTCGCCAATAACCACATCTATCTTTCGCAGACGGCGCTTATCGATAAAGCGCTTGCTGCATTCAAGATGGTGGATTGTCACGCTGTCTCTACCCCTATGGAGGCGAAGAAAACACTGTCGCGGGTACCCGCCACGCCACTCTCGCCTGCAGACATCCTGGAGCTCAAGACGTTCCCTTATCGTAAGCTCGTCGGTCTATTAATGTACCTGGCTATTGGAACGCGACCGGACATCGCTCTGGCCGTGCAGAAACTCTGCCAATTTCTCGATTGCTACAATTACGATCACTGGGACGCCGCAAAACGTTTGTTACGATATCTGAAGGGAACTCGTACGCTGCGCCTCCGACTGGGCGGTAAGGACATCAACTTAGTGGGATTCACTGATGCTAGCTTCGCCTGTTGCCCTGACTCCAGGAAGTCGGTTGGGGCTTATTGCTTCACACTGGGAGACAGCGGCGTTATATCTTGGTCGGCAAGAAAACAGAAAACGGTCGCTCAGTCCACAACAGATTCTGAATACATTGCCGCTGCCGAGACCGCGCGTGAGGCAATCTGGTTGCGGACCGTCTTAACGGCTATCGTGATGGCCCCGAAAGGCCCTACGGCAATCCTATGCGATAACGAGGCCGCTCGTGTTCTCGCCGAGGACCAGGTGTTCCATTCCCGCTCAAAACACATCGACATAAAATACCACTATATCCGGGAATGCTGCGAAAACAAGTCTATCATCATGCGATACATTCCTTCGGAGGACAACGTGGCCGATATCCTCACGAAGCCTTTGCCAGCGCCGCAATTTTTGAAGCTGCGCTCGTTCTTAGGAATGTGCGATAGGGATTAGGTTTCCACGCGAGGAGGAGTACCCGTGGTGGTTTTGTCCTTCCGTTTCATTCATCCCATTCATCCTTTCATTTCTCCTTTATATATATGCGCTTCAGGATGAGGAGGAGTGTAGAGACATGAAGTCGAACATCCTTGCGCCACATGTCACGTGTTACTTTGCTTACCTCGCGCGATTAGATATCTCTCTTCCTCAGTCGTTCTATCAACAACGTCTGAGGTAAGAGTCCATACACACATTCTTATATATTACTTTTCTAACATACCTACAGTATATTGTACAGGTATGATAATACAAGAGTCGTTCTATCAACAACGTCTGAGTATATTGTACAGGTTCTAACATGGACTGCTCATTTACGCTCGAGCCTTCTATCAATGATTTGAAGCCCGACCTCGGTGCCATGTTCTAATTACCCAGCCTCGCGACAAGCTCAACTCAGTCCGATTGTGCCTGTCTGTCATACCTGACTCATATTGCTTGGCCTTTAATACAGTAGGGATGCTTTAGATCATTTCTGCATTTTTCACCCTTTTTGCCGATTAATACTCGAGCTCGCGCATTTTCATACATTTTTGTTTTAAAGTGGGGAAGAGTGTAACCCCGTCCGGACTCTGTTACTACGATATCTTACTTTGGACATGATCACATACCTATCTTCAGTTTCTTACCATCTGTTTCCTGCTTCACGTTCTACCTAGCTCCTTATCTTACGCTTTCGGAATCGACTTTGGTTCTGTTTAGCCTCGGCCTGATCTCAGTGAAGTCGCTCCTGTGGAGCGACTTACAGCAGCGCTACATACGTATACCCGCCAAATCGGCGGCGTCGACCGCCGTGCAACACTCGTCGATCAAGACAACCTGCCTAAGAGGTAGGCTCTTTATCATGCACCCGTCACGATCCAAAATCCAGCTGGAGCAGGATTCTGCTTACCCTCAACTCAAGCATTCACCATTCTTACTCCCATATCTGGTTCAGGAGAGTGCCGCCTTTACCATAACTTAGCGGTGGAGTCGAATCTCTAGGAAGTGTGTTACCGTCGGCAGCATTTTGGGGGGACTAGCAGTTCTGGGCATCCGGCTTCAGCGTTCTGACGGACGTCAACCGAAGGACCCATCTGCCCTGCAGTTTGGTTCGCTTAGATACTAAGGACAAAGTGTCAGACCCATCTACTGGATGAATGTCTGAGCTTGAAGCTTTCACAGAGGCTGTACAAGCTCTTACACAGGCGCAGGAAGTCGTAGCTGGCCGATGCGCGCGACTCCTCGCGTTGCCGATCGATGCGTTGTTCGATGTCACGAAAGCCTGCAACGTGAGTTTTCGCCTTAGTCTCTAAACCCCATCCGACTAAACCAGATGCGCTAATTGTTTAGATGAACGGCAAAGAGGAAGAAGTGCTCGATGGTATCATGAAGGCTCTGGTAGCATTGGACGGCAAGACGGATCCAGCATTAGTGCTTTGTCAGGAACTTGTTGCGTATGCCAACCTATTCGTTCAGTTGTCATATTGCAACTAATACAGTCACGACAATCATCCTGCAGCTCGATCCAGGTTAAACCTCAAGCAACTCCCGTTCCAGAGCTGCTTCCTGGTGATTTGGATACTCTGGGGCTGCTTCTAGGGAACTTGTCGGCGTGAGTTTGTGTTCCTAAATCGTTGCAAAAGTCTTGTCCTCATTATACCCTGACATTTGAAGAAGCAACAAGCGAATTATAGGCCAATTGCAATCGTCTGTCAGCATCCCTCACACCGATATTGCCAGTTCCATCCGATTTGCCTTACAAGACTTCGCGGTACGTGTGGCCTTGTTTGATCGCGCTCACTGCAGCATTCCAACTCATTCTATGTGTAGGCATTGAATAAACTGTGTATCGAGGATATCATTGACCTCTGGACTTCATATGGTATATAACCCTTTACACTCAGGATCAATGCTCTTATGACTGACTGTCGCAATCAGAGAATAGTGGCGCGTGTTGTCGACATTCGCCCCTGTCAGCCCCTGTGCAAGCCCCCACTACGGATGTATCCAAAGCCGATGGGGGCCATGCAGGTTCTCAGGAGACCGAATCTCAAGATGAGGTTAGGATCGAGGAGAAGTTGGGAGAAGATGCTCTCGATCGCTTTGAAGCGGATGGCTCGCTAGAGGACCTCCAAGAATCCTTCGATCACTTCAACAAAGCTCTCGCTTTGTGTAGCCTGGACCATCACCTTCGGTCCGATGTTCTTTACGATATTGGGTATGCCATGTATACCCGTTTCAAAGCACTCGGTCAGCAAGAGGACTTAGAGCAGGCGGTCAATTACCATCGAGCCGCTCTAGAGCTGCTTCCACTGGGGCACCCCGATCGCTCGGAGTCACTCAGCCATCTCGCTGTGGCACTGGGAACCCGCTTTTCTCAGTTGGCACAAATAGACGACTTAGAGCAATCTATCATCTACCATCAAGCCGCCCTGGAGCTGCGTCCAGTGGGTCACCTGGAACGAACCACTTCACTCGATAGCCTCGCCATTGCATTGAGCACTCGCTTTTCTCAAATGGGTCAAATTGCGGACTTGAAACAATCAGTCATCTACCACCAAGAAGCTTTAGAGCTGCTTCCACCAGATCATCCCGACCGCTCAGCAATGCTCAATGACCGCGCCGTTGCATTGGGAACTCTCTTTTCTCATTTGGGTCAGATAGATGATTTAGATCAATCCATCGTCTGCCACCGGGCCGCCTTGAAGCTGCGCCCAGAAGGGCACCCCGATCGCTCTGTCTCATTCGATAACCTCGCTATTGCATTGGATACTCGTTTCGCCCAGTTGGGTCAAATGGAGGACCTGGAGCAATCAATCGTCAACTACCGGGCCGCTCTGGAGTTACTTCCAAGAGAGCACACCTACCGTCCAACGATGCTCAACAACCTTGCCGTTGCATTGGGTACCCGCTTCTCTTATTTGGGCCAAATAGATGATTTAGAGCAATCTATCGTCTACCACCGGGCTGCCCTGGAGCTGCGCCCAGAGGGGCATCCCGATCGCTCCATCTCGCTCGATAGCCTCGCTATTGCGTTGGGCACTCGTTTTTCTCAGCTGGGCCAAATCGCGGACTTGGAACAATCAATCATCAACCACCAAGCCGCTCTAGAGCTGCTTCCTCCCGAACACCCCTACCGTCCGACAATGCTCAACAATCTTGCCCTTGCACTCAGCAGTCGCTTTGATCAGTTGGGTCAAATTCCGGACTTGAACCAATCCATTATCTATCACCAAGATGCTCTTGGTGTGCGCCCAGCAGGGCACCCCGATCGCCCAATCTCACTCGATAACCTTGCTGTTGCCTTGTGCACTCGCTTTGATCAGCTCGGTCAAATAGCGGACTTGGAACAATCTATCACTTACCATCAAGCCGCCCTGAAACTGCGTCCTGAAGGGAACCCGGATCGCCTGATCACACTCGATAACCTTGCTGTTGCAATATGCACTCGCTTTTCGCAGTTGGGTCAAATGACGGACCTGACACAATCAATCATTTATCACCAAGCTGCTTTAGATCTGTGCTCGGAAGGGCATCCCAAACGCCCAAAGACCCTCAGCAACCTCGCGCATGCGCTAAGCATTCGCTTTGATCAGTTGGGTCAAATAACAGACCTAGAGCAAGCAATTGTCTACCTCAAAGAGAGCCTGGAGCTACTGACACCAGTGCACCACATCCGCTCAACGGTCCTCGATAATCTCGCCACTGCGCTCACGGCTCGCTGGAATAAACTGGGTCAAGTGTCGGATTTGGAGCAGGCAATTGTCTACTACAGAAAGAGTCTGGAGCTGCTTCCATACGGGCAGCCTGGGCGCTCCGCAACCCTCAATAATATCGCCGTGGCATTGCATACACGCTTTGATCAGTTGGGTCAAATGGCCGACTTGGAGCAATCCATCATCTGCCACCAAGAAGCTCTAGAACTGCGTCCAGTAGGACACCCCGACCGCCCAGGAACTCTCAGTAACCTCGCCCTTGCATTAAGCACTCACTTTGATCAGATGGGTCAAATATCGAATTTGGAGCAATCCATCGCCCATTATCGAGCCGCTCTGGAGCTGCTTCCTCCAGGGCACCACGGGCGCTCAACAGTCCTCAACAATCTCGCCGTGGCATTAAAGATTCGATTCTCTCAGTTGGGTCGAATAGACGACTTGGAGCAGTCAATCGTCTGCAACCGAGACGCTCTGGAGCTACTTTCGCCTGCGCACTCAGAACGCTCCAGAACGCTCAATAACCTTGCCTTCGAATTGATGACACGCTTTGATCAATTGGGTCAAATAGAAGATTTGGAGCAATCTATCGTCCACTACAGAGCAGCTCTGGAGCTGTTTCCGCCAGGGCAGCCCGGGCGCTCAATGGCCCTCGACAATCTCGCGTCTGCATTGCGCATTCGCTTTTCTCTGTTGGGTCAAATAGCAGACTTAGAAAAATCCATCATTTACCACCAAGCAGGCCTAGAGCTGCGTCCGGCCGGGCACCCTGAACGCTTAACGAGCCTCAACAACCTCGCTGTTGCATTGCGTATACGCTTTTCTCAGCTACATCAAATGGCGGACTTGG